>CATKHJ010560956.1:0-17568 GCA_949750685.1 Vernicia montana | reverse complement strand
ACATACATAAAAAGTCAATAAAAGTATATAAAAGTCTATTATTTATAAAAATCAATGACTTTTTGAATACCTGTTAACTTTTATAGACTTTATAAAAGTTGCAATTGAATACCCCCTGATTTCTATAGACTTTTTTAAAGTTTTTAAAAGTTATTATTGAATACCTATTGACTTTTATAGAGTCTTTAAAAGTCATTATTGAATATCTCCTGACTTTTTAAGTCCATAAAAGTCTTTAATTCTACTAATTCAATACACCCATGTAAATTGGAGTTAAGGTTAGCTGTAGCCCGAAGTAATTTTGGAAAAAAAATTAATTGTATATATATTAAAAACCATCGATTCATATTCGATAATAGATAAATTTTATTGTCTGAATAATCGAAGAGCTCAACTTCAATAAAAAAAAATAAAAATAAAAATAAAAAGTTTTACTTGTATGCATAATTTATCTTTTTTGAATTATGATTATGAGAGTATATCTATAGTCTAGTTTGGAGAAACTAAAATTCATGGTTACGCCATTGCACTAGACTATGGTACAATTGTATATCATTATGCTATTGTCTAATGGAACATTCAAACTATATATATAAGACTTAGACTCCAATAGATTTATACAATAAGTGTAACCTGAATTATTTTAAGAATTTTTAATTTTTAATTTTTCAAAAATTTATGAAATTTTAGAAATTTATTATTTTTAAGAAAGAAAAAAATAAATTAATATATTGATGTGAAAGAAACTATTTTATAAGAATTGAACTGAAATTTTAGTAAATTGTAGTTTTAATAAATTTTATAAATTTAAAACATATTATTAATTATAAGTATGTACTATAAAATATTTTTTCTTGAATAAAAAGGGGTATAAAAAAAATAAGTCAATTCATATAAGTAATTATAAGTGCACTGTAAAAATATATATATTTTTTTTTTACAAAAATGAGTTTTACATTATTAATAAGATATGTTAAAGTAAAAAAAAAATGTTTAGTTTGAATTCTTGACCAAATAGTAACTTTTTAAGTTACAAATTTTGATTTCGTAACTATATAATACATTTCGATAATGATTATTTTTGTTATAAATTGATTTTATTTTGTTAATAAAATTTATTGATGCACCTTATTATAAATTTTGATTTCATCATCTTATAATTAATTTCAATAGTTATGAATTTTACTTTCGTCACTATATATTATATTTAATGACGATTCTTTTCATTATAAATTGAATTTATTTTGTCAAAATACCTTTTTGATGCACCTTGTTACAAATTTCAATTTCATCATTTTATAATCAAATTCAATAGTTACTAATTATACTTTCGTCACTATATAATATTTTTAACGACGATTCTTTTCATTATAAATTGAATTTATTTTGTCAAGATACCTTTTTGATGCATCTTGTTACAAATTTCAATTTCGTCATCTTATTATCAATTCCAATATTTACGAGTTTTAATTTCGTTACTGTATAACATATTTGACGACAATTCATTTAGTCATAAAATGATTTTAGTTTGTCAATATATCTTCTTGATGCACCTTGTTACGAATTCTAATTTCATCATTTTATTATCAATTCTAATAATTACAAATTATGATTTCGTCACTATATAACACATTTGATGACAATTATTTACGTTATAAATTGATTTTATTTTATCAATATACCTTATTAGTGCACCTTGTTACAAATTTTATTTTTGTCATTATAGTTTGATATTATACAATGATCTAAATTGTCAAAAATTAATTTCAATTCGTCATTGAAATTTCCTAATAAATTTCGTTACGATTTTTTACTTCGTCATCATAAGATTATATTTTGTGATGGTCATGTTCATCACTAATTACCATTATTTAGTCATTAAAAATATTCCCTCCAAATTTTTAGAGGGAAATGTTGCCTCCAAATACCATTATGAACCAAATAATAGATTTGGTGACGAATTGATTAATATAACATGACAAAAGTATGATTGATCACAAAAATAAAAATAAAAATTAGTGTCATGTCCCGACTTATGAGTTGCGACGGTCCTAGAGTATGGGTAGGCATAAGGCCACCGAAAACCCGTAAAACCCATACACATATTACAATCCAATACAATATCATACATCTAAACCATAATCATCTCATGACATAACATCATATCATATCTCAATATCAGAACCTGAGCATATATACACTTATTCTTCTCATCACATGTTTATCAATAGCATCATAGTATTTATCAACTAACTCATACATATTCTTCTTTCCATGTAACTCTTATTACATATATAACAACTACAATACTTTTTTAACACCCATGGAGCTACTAAAATAACTTTAACATATACATGTACACATATATCAAATGGAACTTTAATAAGAAAATCATGAAGTGAAAACTGATGCTTGAGGAACCACTTGCTCACTATGCTGCTCTCCTAAAAAATGGAATCACTAATGAGATAAAGCAGTAAGTAAAGAATATGCTACCATACTTGTGAGGCTAGGTATTTCAAAGCTAGCTCACAAGGATGGCTCATGCTTACTTATCGCTTGGCTCGTATACTTGTTTTCATGAAATGAAAGATAGAAGAATCATAATAATAATGAACTTTTGTAAATGAAGATTTATAATTAATCTTTGGATTTTGGACTCATATCTATCGATTACTCATTTTAGGCATACTTGATTTCTTGTAACTTTTAACTTATAGATATTCAAGTCATATTATCACATTATCATACTTTAACACCTTGGATTTGGAATATTATACAATTGATCTTTAGAACAATAGTTCACATTGACTTTGGTATTACATAGATTAAACATATGTAAATATAATATATTAAAAATTATAAGGTACTTTGGAAACTATAGAGTTCTTTGAATTTGTTGGGAACACATACAAGTTTATTTTAATAAAATCATTTCACAAAATATATGATAATTCTTGATTCATATAAGATCTAGAGGTTGAGTAAAACTTATACACTTATACTTTTGAAAATACATATATAAATAGAAATCTCATAATCAGATGCTTATTAGAAAATAACTTGTAAAATCAATAATTCATATATTATAAAAGGATGTTAGATTTAAAATATTAGATACTTTGAGTTCAGTATTTAAAGAACATTACATAAGTGAAATACGTAAATGTATACAAAAGGGGTTTTGTATACTCTATCTCATATATCTTTGGATAACATGTATACTTATATGTCATAATGTCAAGGTCGATGACATATAGGCGATTTGGTTTAGAAAGCAAATGGCGCAAGGTTATCCTGATTAAGGATCAATTGACTTACATATCATTGTGTTTCTCATTAATTACTCATGGGTCTTTCAACCAATTGGATTGGCCTCAATAAAAGAAAGGGTTCATAACTCATAGCTTATCAATAGGGTTTAGCAGAGATTGTCACATGTATATTGGGGCAGAGGCATAATAGCATACCCGAAGTAGAGGCTCACTAATGAACATGCTTCCATAACTCGTAGTTGGGACAGAGGCACTTGTGGCATGTCCGAAGCATAAAGCTCCCTTATATTTGGGGTAGAGGCACATAATTTGGCATAACCTGAAGCAGAGGCTCTCATATGAGCATACTTCCATACCTGTGTACACAGTCCACATACATATCATTTAACATATCTCTTGCACATATCTTTTGGTTCTCATAGAAAGAATCAACAGTACTCATGGTTCAAATGGCTCATATGGTTTCATGAAAGGAATATCAATATTTATAGGATTCATATAATCTCATGGTCATTTCAATGGCTTTCAACTTGTGGTACAATCTTATGGTCATGGTACTTTTAGAATTACGAACTTTCACATACACATATACTTATCATATACTTGTACTCATCATTTTAGGAACTTATAACTTATAACATATAACATATATTCGTACTCATTACTTTTGGAAAATATATAAATAGATTTTGTAAACCTTTAAGGATTTTCAAATAATTCTTATGGAGTGATTATTAATAATTTAATAGTGTACAATAGGGATCTTATACTTATGGATTGCAATTACAATTAACTCGTGAACAATTATTTACATAAAACATATAACAAGTGTCAAATGGACACATTGTTCTCATGATGGCATATAGCCCAAGAATTTGAATAAGCACAAAGGCTTCACATGGATGAACAATGTAACTAATATAATTCATGAATAATATGAATTATCTCATAGTACAAAAAATTATATTCTTGGTAGCACATACAATGAAGAAGGCATTACAAGCCTTTATGATTCGAATACAAATATAGTAGTATATTTTCTACTCACCTCTTGCTATTCCTTTTCAATGCTCATATCACCATTATCATACATGAAACTCATCACTTTCTTGGCTCATCTTGCCTACACTTGAAATTCCAATTCACATATTACTATACTTCATGTAACCTTAGTCTTATAACTTGTTTTCTTCAAATCTAATTATAGATTCTCAATTCTTACTCTTAACTATCAATTATATCTTAACCATTTACAAAATACCCAATCTTGATTTTAGGATTAACACATATTAGGGTTTTTATGGATCTAGTTTAATAAAACTCATATCTTGCAATCAATGCTATAAACATCATCTAATTAACTCATAATTAAGTATTAAACCTTAATCAAACAAAGCCCAAAAGGAAAATCAAATATTAGAAGATTTCCCTTTATCCTCAAATCCATAGATCTTCCAATACAAGAAGAAATCCCCTTTGATCTTGCATATACTTTGATATTTTGAGTATAAAAGACTAATCTTAGCCTTAGAGAAACATATATAGAGTTTGATAGGGTTTGGAGGTTGTTAGGGTCAGAGAAAATGAAAAGATTTCAAGTTTCTCGCATTAGGGCCGCTGCTGTCCTTATATAGATCTCGTCATGAACGAGTGTTCACTTCTTGTGAACGTGCATTCATGCTCAAATGAATGAGCGTTCATCATATGTGAATGTGCGTTCAAGTTCATTCCCAGAAAACTTACTGTTCACACAAGGAGACCTTGAACGAGCGTTCAAGCTCCTGTCCAGATTCTTTACTATTCACACAGAGAGGTTTTAAACGTGCGTTCACTAAGATAAACGAGTGTTCAAGCCCTGCAATAGCCAAAACTCGTTCAAACTTGCTTCCAATCCCACAAACTCACTCCAATATCATTCCGACAAATCAAGAAACCCTCAATGCATATTATACCGTCATAAACTCATTCCGTAAGCCTCATTTCATTACAAACATAACTTAATCTTCATGTAATACTTAACATATAACTTATAGCTTATATTATACATATGATACACATCTTGTAACTCATTCTCATACACATGAACCAATACTCATACACATGATCAACAAGAAATCTATATGAACTTGGTTATTACAGAATCCTTGCACTTCCAATTCAATCCATCACGACACTTAGAACTCACTTGACTTAAATCACGAAAAATTCACACCCAATCTCATACCATGGCAATCCATATACATAACTCATCTATATTTCGGTATATAAGACTGACTTGAAGTTGGGGTATTACAATTAGTGACACATTCAATTTTTTGTCACGTTAATTAGCTTTTTGTGACAAAATTTCTAACGTCATAAAAAAGTTCGTCATGAAATGTGTGATTTCTTGTAGGGATCCCTCTGAATGGGAATCAAACCCCATACAGTTCTCCCTTCTTGCGAATGAAGGGTTTTACTCAAAAGAGATTTATTTGGTTTATTAATTTAATTCAAATTTTAAAGTAATAAATTTTAGATCTTTTTAAATTTAGATCCAAATAACGGCATAACAACAGGATAAATTTTAGATTTGAATTTAAAATTTAAAAAATGCAAGAGAAATGAATTATACCTTTACTTTTATTGGCTTTTTCACGGACGGGACGAGATTAACTCCGGATCTGAGCTCCACTTTGGATTGGGAACTCAAAATGAGTAATAATAATTTTAAATTGAAATAATTTTGGTAGGTGGAAGTATTTGAATATAGAAAAGTGATTTCAGACAGAATTTCGGTAATAAAAAAAGCATTTTTTGGATTTTCTCCCAATTTCTTCCTCTATTTATGAAGAAGGAGGTTGGCAATTTATAAAGGAGGGTGAGAGGAGTTGGGTGGCGCCGACGGCTTGCTTGCGGTATGCTAGCGGTGCCGCCCAGGCGGCTCCAAGTTTAGGCCGGTCTAGTTCAGTTTGCACTGTTTTGGTCCATTTTGACCCATTTATGATCCGATTTGGGCCCGATTTGATTCTATGGGTTTGTAATTAAAAATTGATCATCTTGGGGTGCAAATTTAAGGATTCACAGATTCCTCCTCATCAGAATTAACTTTGTTCAAAAGGCAATTCTGATGATAGTGAACCTGGGAAGTAAAGACGGAAGTGATGTCTAGGTCGGTGTTTAGACATATTTGAGAGAATCTATATTCCCTGTTTGTTTGGGAAAAAGTTATAATCCCGATCTGTTTGGAAAGAAGATCCTAAGTCTATCTTAGGATAGGTCTATTTTGAAAGAGAAACCTAATTCAGATTTAAGGTATTGATCATAAGGCTGTCTTAGGATAGGTCTGATTTTGGAAACCTAAGTCAGATTTAAGGTATGGATCCTAAGGCAATCCTAGGATAGGTCTGTTTGAGATTGATTGGTTTGGGTAAAGGAAATGCCCCTCGGTATGTTTGGGAAGTGATGAAGATGGTCCCGGTCTGAGTTTAGGTTTCGTTAGAATTGATCTGTCTGGTGTATAATTATGAAGATTTGAAAATGCTCATGTTTGATAGGATGATTGGATGGATTGGTCTCTTATGGTAGGAGGATGGTGATGTCCTTTTTGGCAGGAAGACATGATGGTCCTTTCTAGTTTCAAGAGCTCTGATTAGTAACATGTTTAATATGAAATTCATCTAACTATGCAAAAATTATGAATTGGATATCTTGAACCTTTGAGCGGTCAATTTGGTATGAAAGTGATGATCTTTGTAGAGGAGGGTGCCCCTATTTTGGAATGATGAAAGACAGTAGCTCAGTTGTTTGGCCCGAGATTGAATGTCAAGGAAAGGTCAGGTCTTGGTCTTGGAGGAGGTCATGCTTGGAAGACTGTGTCAGGTTTTTCCTTTGAGATCATTATCTTGGAAGGCTCAGTCAGGTGTGGCCTGAAAAGGTTATCTTGGAAGGCTGGGTTAGGTTTTGCCTTGTAGGAGATTAGGTGGGAAGGCTCAGTCATGTGTGGCCTTGAAAGGTTATTTTGGAAGGCTAGGTCAGGTTTTGCCTTGGAAGAGGTTATTTTGGAAGGCTAGGTCATATGCGGCCTGGAAAGTTGTCTTGAAAGGCTAGGTCAGGTTTTGCCTTTGAAGGAGATTATTTTGGAAGGCTCAATCAGATGTGGCTTTTTCAAAGGTGAAAATTGTGGGTTGTCTGTATGTGACCCATCTGTTACTGGATATGGCTCTTGGAGGTGCTTTGAGCAGTTGACTTGCCACTTGAAGGATGATATGATTTTTCCAATGAGGTTTGGATCTAGATGGATAGTATGATTTTCCAAGGTGACTTGGGCTTGGAAGGACTGTCCGATTTGCTAAGGTGGTTTGGGCTTGGAAGGACTATCTAATTTGCCAAGGTGGCTTGGGCTTGGAAGGACTGTCTGATTGGCCAATTGAGTTTGTTTATCCAAATGACTTGGAATTTTAGGGATGATATGATTTTCTCAGGATGGGCTTTTGACTGGTTCAGGCCCTTTTGAATCAGCTTGAGGATGATAGGCCTTTAGAAGTCATGACTTGACTTTTGGTTTTGCCAAGGAGAATGGGCTTAAAGGATCATAAGTCCTGAGAGATTTGGAATTTTTGGTTCTGTCGACTGGGTTGGCCCTTGGAAGATGATATTGTACCAAGGAAACTTGAGTTTTTGGTGGGCTTGGCCCTTGAAAGATGAGATTTTACCAAGGAGACATGGGTTGGAAAGGTAGGTTAAACCTTTTGGAAAGTGCTTGGGAAGTTGTACGATTTTGCTATTGTAGCATGATTTATGGAGAAAATAAGCATGACTTATCTTATTGTCTGAGATTGAAGAGACTCTTAGAGTGACGAGACTCTTGACAAGATTTTGGATTGATTTGGACAACGACTCAGAAGACGTGCCCTTTTGATTGATGATAGGAGCAATTTAGCTTTTTATGACAACCGTTTTGAAGGACTGATCTTTAATGAATGATAAGGATTACTTAGCTGCTTGAGCTAAGAGACGTGACGAATGATTTGAATGATATGCCCCTATTGAATGATAAGGGCAACATGACATATGACATAAAGGATATGCCCCTACTAAATGAAAATGACAGCGTGACGGATTTGACAGAAGATAATTTGAAAGGCGTGCCCCTTGATGAGGGATCAGCCGAAAGATGATGACTTTAATATGATATGCCCTTAATATGGGATAAAGTCATAAAGTACAAAATGATTTTATCATAATGATTTTTTTCTTTTCTTTTTAGCTCTTAACTTTTGCTCGAGCCGCCTTTTCAGGTTTTCAACTCGACAAGTTTACTCTAATTTTTGCCTAAATTGTCCTTTCAGGTTTTCAACTTAGCAAGCTAAACAATGAATTTTTGCCTAAGTCGCACTTTCGGGTTTTTAACTTAGCGAGCTTATTAATGAATTTTGGCATTTAAAGATTATTCCACCATGATTTGGGTTACTGTTTTCTTTCATCTTGGGGTTCTGACCTTTGTATTGACCATTGTATTAAATGTTGGTCCAGAGAGAAACCTTGTGGGGACATCGGGTTCTTTTTTGAGATTGTTGCCTCCTGTTGAGGTGTATGTTTTTTATTACCCAAAAGTGCAATGGGTAACTTCATTAGATTGCCTTTAGTTTTGATTGTTTCAACTGAAGAGATCACCATTTGGTGTTCTGTATTGACTATCCTTTGGTTGGGAGCTGGTAAAGCGACTGCTAATGCGGGCATAAGAATACCTCAAGTCTTGATTGTTCCAAATCATGGTAGAATTTATGGTGAAATACAAATGCTTGCCAAAATTCAGTGATTTGATTGATTTTTATTTTTTTTATTTTTTTTCAGATTAATCAGGAAATATGAGAATAGAGAAATGCACAAATAACATAGATGTTTTATTACAAAATGAGGATATAGTACAAAGACTTAAACTCATAAATGACAGACTCATACTCGAATTTTAATTTTGAACATAGACTTTGAATATGGACTCAGACTTGAACTTGGATTTGGAATCGAATTTGGACTTGGACTCAATCTCATACAGGTCAGATTAGCTGAGCTTGAACTCTTCCATAACATACTACTTAGGCAGAGGTGTGGGGTTTATTTTCCACTTTAGTGAAGATGCATGGAATCATGGCTTGAAAAAGGAATATGAGATCGAGGCATGTTGGTCTTAGCCTCAAAGATCATAGTGTTCAGATTCTTCATTATTATTCAGATCTGTAGTGGAAAATTCAGGTTGAAATGATTTTCTTCGGATGCAATCTTCAACCCTAGATGCAATTGCCACCAAAGCCTTGAAGGTGGGCAGGTATTGAGTTACCAGATGTGCTTGGTAAGCTGGGAGTATGTTCTTGACAAGGATGTCCACCTGTTCTTGTTCGGTTGGTCTGTTTACCATTTAAGTAGCTTTAACCCTCCACCTTTTAAGGAACATGGAGAATGACTCATTTGGAAGTTGTCTGGTGGTTTCCAAGTCACACCTAATGACATCCACTTGACTGTTATAATGATACTGCTTGATAAAGGCTTGACATATATCATCCCATGTCCTTTTCTGGCTCTTGTCTAGTGAAAGAAACCATCTCAGGAAAGCACCGATTAGGGATTGTTGGAACAACTGAGCAAGGAGATCATTGTTGAGTCCCAAAGGTTGAATTACCCCCACATATATCATCAAATGAGTCTTGGGGCAAGTAGTTCCATCAAATTTATCCAGTTCAGGCATTTTGAATATGGGTGGAAGCTTGGCATCAGGGAACAAGTTTAAACTGTCCACATCAATCAGGTCATTGCAGAGATTTAAGGATTTGATGGCTTTCTCCATCGCTTTAAATTTCTCCATAAGTGTTCTCAGGTTAGGGTGAGAGAAAGCTTCCTTCCTTTGAAAAGGATTCGCAAGAGAGGAAGTAAAAGGTTGAGTAATGATGTCTGAAACTTCACTGAATTGAGGGGTACTAACAACAACATTTCCCTTGTCTATAAGGTCAATGGTTGTTTTGGATGAGGAAGTAGTGTTATCATGGGTTTAGGCCGGATCAAGATTGGCCTGATTCAGATTTGGGGTGATCTGGTCCAAAACTGTGTTTGGGTTAGTTGAGTTGAGGCTAGCTTGATTAACCATGGCCTGCACTTCCTTGTTGATGGATTGTCTTTGTTCCTTAAATCAGGCTTGTTGAGCATTCAGAATTGCTTAAAAATTCTCCTCTTGCTTTTTAAAGAGACTAGTCATGAGTGAGGTCAAGGCAGCTATGTCAGTTGGATTAGCCATTGGTACTTTTAAGCAAAACCAAAAAAAACTTAGTAAGTGTTTAGTGAAGAGGTGATGTGAGTAGGGGTATACAGACTCTGGGGGAAAAGGATTTCTAATGGTGTTTATGGGCTAATTGTCATTAGGCTTTGAGTATGATGGGCCAAAGGTATTGGGCTTTTGGGGATTTGCCAAAGCTTTTGGGCTTAGGATTGCTTATTGAGCCAAAGGTATTGGGCTTTGAGGATTTTGCCAAGGCTTTTAGGCTTTAGGGCTGAACATTGCGCCAAAACTATTGGGCTTTTGGGAATTTCCTTAAGTAGGATGGGCCAAGGTTTTGGGTTTAGGATTGCATGTTGTACCAAATGTATTGGGCTTTTGGAATTTTGTGGGACGAAGGTGATTGGGTCAAAAGTGTTTGACCCTTCTTTGGTTCAAGGTTCCATTTAAAATGAATGCATGTTGTACAGTATGCATGGGAAAATTATTTCATGGTGATACGGATTTGTAAGGGCTTTGTTTATGGTACGTACAACCTAAAGTCCGATTCTATGTTCATTACATGAAAAGGTAAGGGTGGTTTGAATAGGATACCCGTCACACTAGAGATGTGATATACCTAACCACATGTGAGACAAGGAGTCTCACATGGGTCCAGTAGTATGTGCATGCTCGTTACACCTTTAAAAAAGATTTAAAGGATTCGTTGCGGGCTGGATGATTTCACTATCGGTGAAATAGACCCAAAGAGGGTAACCTACTCGATGTTACTTTCCATCCATTGTTTTTCCTAGAAAACTAGGGTTTTGGACAAGAAGTCCACATGTCGTGATGCATGGAAAAATTATTTTGAACTAAAGCCAAACTTTTGTATTTTACCAAAAGTAATCCATTTTTTATCTTTTATTTGAAAAAGATGTAATATTCCCCAGCGAAGTCACCAACTATGAGGCCTCTCCCGAGTACCGGTCCGATCCGCTAAGGGAATCGAAATGCTGTTCGGGAGAAACTCCACACATTGGAACCCGTTATGAGTTCTAGAAATTGGATTCTTTATTTTGGCATTGTGGAGGGGGTTATCACTTTAATTTTATTTATTTTTATTGGGAAAAATTAAAGAAAAACTCAATAAAGATGACTCCAAATTATTTAATTTGTCCAATGGAAAAGAACTAATCCGCGAGTGACCAAAGAGGGCTCGGGGATTAGGTTTTGGTAAAAACAATAAATTTCTTTTAGTTTGGCTTAGGTATAAAATAAATTTTAAGTAAAAAAGATGATTTTTATGCATAAACGATGATAAATAAAAATGATGAATGATGATGCAACAATTATATGGATGACAGTTATTGAGTAAATAAGCAGAAAGCAAAATAAGATAAGAGGATCTTTCTTCTACCCTTTATGGGTACTAGGGAAGCACATGTTCCTCAATTAATTTAATAAAGGAAATATAAAACGATAAAAGAAAGATAAATAAAAAAGGAGAAAATATTATTTAAAATATTTTGGAGTTGATGCCTTAAATATTGGCATGCCTGTGTATCCCTTTGAATGGGAATCAAACCCCACGCAGTTTCCTTTCTTGCGAATGAGGGGTTTTACTCAAAAGAGGTTTATTTGGTTTATTAATTTAATTCAAATTTTAAATTAATAAATTTTAGATCTTTACAGATTTAGATCCAAATAATGGTGTAACAACAGGATAAATTCTAGATCTGAATTTAGAATTTAAAAAATGCAAAAGAAATGAATTATACATTTGCTTTTCTTGGCTTTTTTGCGGATGGGAAAAGCTTAACTCCGGATCTGAGCTCCACTTCGAATTAGGAACTCAAAATAAGTAATAATAATTTTAAATTGAAATAATTTTGGTAGGTGGAAGGATTTGGATATAGAAAAGTGATTTCGGACAAAATTTCGGTAACAAAAGAAACGTTTTTTGGATTTTCTCCCGATTTCTTCCCTTATTTCTGAAGGAGGAGGCTGGCTATTTATAGAGGAGAGTAAGAGGAGTTGGCCGGCACCTGTGGCACGGCCAGCACACCGGCCAGCCGCAAGCGGCTCCAGGTTTGGGCCGATCTGGTTTGGTCCGGTTCTCTCGGATCGACCTGGTTTGCACTGTTTTGGTCCGTTTTGGCCCATTTATGATTCGATTTGGACCTGGTTTGATCTACGGGTTTGTAATTGAAAATCGATCATCTTAGGGTGTAAATTTAAGGGTTCACATGTGCCTGAATGATAATGCGAGCTGAAGAACTCGATCTGAAGGCAGCTGGATGCTTGAATGATAATGCGAGCTGAAGAGCTCGATCTGAAGGCAGCTAGGTGCCTGAATGATAATGCAAGCTAAAGAAGTTTAGTTTGAATGCAGTTAGGTGCTTGAATGATAATGCGATCTGAAGAGCTTGATCTGAAGGCATTTGGATGCCTGAATGATAATGCGAGCTGAAGAGCTCGATCTAAAAGCAGCTGGATGCCTGAATGATAATGCGAACTGAGAAGCTCGATCTGAAGGAAGCTGGGTGCTGGGATGATAATGCAAGCTAAAGAGCTCGATCTGAAGGCAGCTGGATGCCTGAATGATAATGCGAGTTGAGGAGCTCGATCCGAAGGCAACTGGGTGCCTAAATGATAATGTGAGTTGAGGAGCTCGATCTAAAGGCAGTCGGGTTCCTGAATGATAATGCGAGCTAAAGAGCTCAATCTGAAGGCAGCTGGATGCTTGAATGATAATACGAGCTGAGAAGCTCGATCTGAAGGCAACTGGGTGCCTGAATGATAATGCGAGCTGAAGAGCTCGATCTGAAGGTAACTAGGTGCCTGAATGATAATGTGAGCTGAGGGGCTTGATTTAAAGGCAACTGGGTGCCTGAATGATAATGCGAGATGAGGAGTTCGATCTGAAGGCAAGTGGATGCCTGAATGATAATGCGAGCTTAGGAGCTCGATCTGAAGGCAGCTAGGTGCCTAAAATGATAATGTGAGTTGAGGAGCTCGATCTGAAGGCAAGTGGATGCTTGAATGATAATGCGAGCTGACGAGCTCAATCTGAAGGTAGCTGGGTGCCTGAATGATAAATATGAAGGCAGCTGAGTGCTTGAATGATAATGCGAGATGAGGAGCTCGATCTGAAGGCAGTTGGGTGCCTGAATGATAAATCTGAAGCTGGGTGCCTGAATGATAATGTGAGTTGAAAAGCTCGATTTGAAGGCAGGTGGGTGCCTAAATGATAAATCTGAAAGCAGCTGGGTGCCTGAATGATAATGCAAGATGAGGAGCTCGATCTGAAAAACTGAAACGGGTCAAAAATGGGCCGAACAGACGGGATTTGGGTCCATGGCCGCATATAGCCATGCGGTAAAAAACGGGCCAAACAGACAGGATTTGGGTCCATGACCACATATACCCATGCGGTGACCGCATGGCTATATATGGTCACAAGTACTTTTTCACAATCCCACATTGGAAAACATGAAGACCTACCTCCAGCTCTTTTCCTATATATACTACCCCCCCCCCCCCCTTTCAGTTCTCAAAAGACACTCAGAAATTGCTAGATCAAGCTACTTGATTAAAAGCAATCAGTTTTTTAAGGTTTGGTTCGAAAATAACATGCCTTTTAGTTTAAAGTTTTTGTTTTGTGTTTTAGTGGTCGTTTCAAGGTTACTCTCCTCAAACCAGTTCGAAGGCTATTGTTCCGCCAAGTCGAGAAGGTGAAACTGCAATCCGATCGTCCTCTTCATCCGCCATACGTCCCCGAGCCTCATCCTCACAAGGTATTTATTTTCTTTCTTTTTCTTTTATTTATTTATTTTGATTGTTGTTTTGTTTCCTCTGTTTTTATTTGCTTTTTATTTTATTTTAGTTTATTTTATATTGCCTTGTCTATTTTATTTTTCCTTTTAAGGTTTCTTTGCATATCCCCTTTTTCTTTATATATTCCCCTTCTCCTTAATCTCTTTCTTTTTTTTAGTTAATCACTTTAGAAAGGCATGTTAATTAGAATCTGACTTAATTAACTTGTTAATCAATTTGAATCAATGCTTTTTATTTATTAATTAAAATCTGAAATAATTAACAACTTGGTAAATAATCTTGTTTGGTTAAATCAATTAATAAACCCACATTTTAATCAATGAACTGAAACATGATAAAAGGCTCAGACTAAAACAAACCCCCTTCGCAAGAAGGACGAACTACGTGGATTTTGATTCTCATTCAAAGGAATATGTAGACATGCTTATCTAAAACATCAAATCCAATTAAAAATAAACTTCCTTCCTCTTTCATTTTCTTCACATAGTTTAGGTTTTGTGTTTCCTTTTTATTTCTTTGTTTTATTACTTTCATATTGATTTACTTTGGGGAATTTGTGACTCTCCTAGAACCCATAAGGGCTAAATGGTGTATCCCCTAATTTTGTTTATGTTGTGAATTTAACATTTCTATTTGCTTTCTTTATTTAATTCCTTTATTGCTTTTATTACTTCTTTTACTGCTTTACTTTAATTCATGCATATTTAATTGTTCATACATTTATAACTGTTCATGAAATTTATTTTAAGCCATTGTGTATTAAACTTGCCAAACTAATTAAATGAACCGAAAACCTAACCCCCGAATCCTCTTTGGTAATCGAGGACTAGTGCACTTTTTCATTGGAATATAATTGGAGTCATTTAATTAGGTTTTTCCTTAATTTTTCCCAAATAAAATAAAATTAAGGTGGCGAATCCTAATGCACCTTTTCAAAATTAACCAATCTGAACATGAGGGTTCCATCTTAAGTACAAACCCAAATGAGCATTTTGATTCCCTCTAGCGGATCGGACCGGCGAGGTCTCACAGTTGGCGACTCCACTAAGGAGTAAATCTTTTTTATAAAAGACAAATATGGACTACTAATTAGTTTAAAACAAAAGTTTGGCACTTTTAATGCATAAATGGCTTTCATGCATCACTTGCATAGGCTCCTTGCCTTTTAACCTAGATTTATTAGGAAAACAATGGATAGAAAGTAACATCGAGTGGGTAACCTTTCTTAGGTTTGCTTGCTGATAGTGAAATCATCCACTCCACAACGTTTACGAGTATGCACATACTGTTGGACCCACGCGAGGCTCTGTGACTCACATATGGTTAGGTATATCGTTGTTCCAGTGTGACAGGTACCCTATGCATGCTAGCCTTACCCTTTTATGTAATAAACCTAGAACCTGACCTTAGGTTATATGTACCATACTCAGAGCCTTGCATAATAGCATCTTCATGAAATATTTTTCTCATGCATATCATGCATTCATAATGTGCAAAAAAAATGCATTCATTTCAATTGGAGCCTTGAACCGAAGAAGGGTCAAACCCTCACCTCGATCCAATCACCTACGCCCCGAATAAGGGTTAAACAACATTGCCCCTTATCTAGCCCAAAACCTTGACCCATCGTACCTTAGGATCCTCAAAAGTCCAATACCCTTGGCCCATCTTACTTTAAACCCAAAAACGGTTGACCCATAACACCATAGGGAATCATTTTCCCTCAGAGTCTGTATAGCCCTACTCTCACCTACCACTTACCAGGTTTTCTCTAATTTTGCTTCAAGGTACCGATGGCCAACCCAATTAACATGGCTGCCCTGACCACACCTCTACCTTCTCCTACCAGAAAGGACCATCACTTTTTTTCCAACTCCTACCAGAAAGGACCATCATTTTTTTTCCAACTCTTACCAGAAAGGACCATCACTTTTTCCAAACTCCTACCAGAAAGGACCATCACCTCTTCCTACCAGAAAATGACTATCACCTCTTCCTACCAGAAAGAAAACCTCTTCCTACCAGAAAAGAAACCACTTCTTACCAGAAAGGACCACAACCTGCCCACCTTCAAAGCTTTGGCTGCAACTGCTTCAAAAGCTGAAGATTGCATCTGAAATAAAATATTTCAACCTAGATTCTCCACAACTGATCTGAATAGTGATGAAGAATCTAAACTCCATGACCTTTAAGGCTAAGACCGACATGCCACCTTTCCTTTCAAGCCAAATCTATCACTATGATCCATGCATCTTTACCAAAATGGAAAACAGACCCCACCTCATCCCACCTCACCTTTGCCCAAGTAGCATGTTATGGAGGAGTCCAAGCTCAACTGATCTGACTTATCTGAGATTGAATCCAAATTCGAGTATGAGTCCGAGTCCAAATTTGAGTCTGAGTCCATGTTCAAAGCCCAAGTTTGAATTTGAGTTCGAGTATAGGTCTATCATTCTTGTATTCATCTTCTATTATTGTACTATCTTCTGCTTTGCAATAAAAAAATTTATGTTATTCGTGCACTTCTTTTTTCTCTTCCTTTTTGTTCAATCCTACATAGTTGAGTAAATTTTTAAAAAAAAAAAAAGAAGAAGAATTAATAAAGATAAAGAATCAATAGATTTTGGCAAGCATTTTCCTCTCACCATAAAATCCACCATGATTTAGACAAATCAAAACTTGAGGTGTTTCTTGTGCCCATATCAGCAATCATTTAACTAGCTCCCAATCAAAGAATAATAACCAAAAGAAGATCAATTGGTGATCTCCTCAGAAGGAGTAATCAAAACAAAGGGCAATTCAATTACCCATTGCACTTTTGGGTAATCAAACATAACACCTCAACAAGGGGCAACAATTTTAAAAGGACTTGATATCCCTATAAAGTTTCTCTCTAGAGCAAGAAATTCAATGGAATAGTCTAGACAAAAGTCAAAGCCCCAAGACGAAGGAAAGTAGTAGTCCAAATCATGGTGGAATAATTTTTTAAATGCCAAAATTAATTGATTAGCTCGCTAAGTTGAAAACCCGACAGGGTGGCTTAGGCAGAAATTAAAGCAAGTTCGTCGAGTTGAAAACCCGAAAGGGAGGTTCAAGCAGAAGTCAGAGCTATATATATATATATATATATATATATATATATATATATATATATATATATATAAAGTCATCGTTGTCAAATCATTCTGTCTCTTATGGGCAATGATTTGACAAGGATGACTTTATATA
>CATKHJ010560944.1:0-11348 GCA_949750685.1 Vernicia montana | reverse complement strand
TTAGACTGTATTATTTTATACAAGTTTAATTTGACCACATCCATCTACATTTCCTTTAATTTGACCGCATCCATCTTCAAGTTTTTTGCTTAGATTATCTGCTCATCCCTCAAATCTAATGAAAACGTTTCAATCTTTTTTAATTTTTTTGGGCTACACTGAAAAAGTTTCAATCTTTCATAGTTCAAACATCAAACCAAGTCGGCTGACTTGTTCACCGACAAACAATAAACAATTAAGGAAGAAACAAACTCAACCAGGTGATGAGGTTGGCAGGCACGCACGATATCAACCAATAATTCAAAAAAGTCTTCACCTTTCTTATTCTTTAATACTCTGCATGCTTTGATCATACGAAAAATAGATGCTTTTGATTGGCAGATGGCAAGAATCATAGAGGAAGCGTGTCCGTACATAATCGCAGTGCTTAAAAAATTGGAGCAAAATGGAAGGAAAGGGTGGGGCAAATAGAGAGTGATTTGTAAATTTGTTGACTCATGGAGTTACTAGAAGAAGAGAACAAAAAGGGTATTGTATGATTGGAGAAGTGAAGATTATAATGATTTCTTCATAGCCAGAAGAAGAACAAGAACACAACCCAGGTAAGTTCAAGTTCATCTCCTATAGCTACCCAGCTCCTTTTTTTGGGATTTTTTTAATTGTCTTCTTCAACTGTTGCTTTCTTTTAGCTGGGGTATGATTTAAGAGATTTAATTGAATGCTTTTTTGCCCCATTTTCTATTTCTTCTTTTTTGTGTTTATTTTCTTTTAGAGAAACTCATGTAATTGAAGGACATAAATCAAATGGATAAGTCATGTCATCCAAAATGATCCTAATTTGACTCTTCTTTTTTTAAATAAAAATGAATAAATAAGGGAGTCACCAGTTAATCACTTAATCTGGCTTAATTGTCTAGTAATAAGGGGGCAGTTGAAGGATAAAGCAACTTTTTGTTTTTCCTCTCTATTTGTACATGGGTCCTACATCTATAGTTGCAGCACAATCATTAGGTGATCTGAGTTCTCCTTTAGAATAAGTGTAATATAACACAACTTCCATATATCTAGAGTTTTTTCCAGTGCTTGATAAGTTATAAGCTTGACAAATTAATTAAATTAATGGACAATTTGGGCTATTGGGTTCTTGTTATTTTCCATGGGTTCCAAACATTCTACTCCTCTTCTGAATGGGCTATATATTCTGAATTTGTTTTGAGTCGAATTGTCGAAGTTTCAAGATATGATCTCTCAGAAAAATTTCTTGCTGGTAATTGATCAGTTTACTGTTGAAGAGTCAAGATTTGTGATTTATCATTTGTTTTGATTGTTGATTATTGATATATAGGCTAGTCAGAAGCTAAAACATGATTACTCATGGTATTTATTTATTTAAAATCCCACTCACTCACGCTGTTAGATGGCTACTTCACATTGAATTAGCTAGAATGGCTAAATAGAAAAGCCCTCAGACCAATAGCTAATTGACTAGTGAATTGCAGTATAGCTTCATAGAGCATATGGTCAAACTCCCCTATTCCCATTCCCCTTCCTCCTTCCTTAAATAAAAATTGGTTATATATTTAAAGCTGCGTGTTCTTAGATTTAAGAAGTCTCTTGGTAAGGCAACCAACTTCAAAAGATTGTCATTAAAATATTGAAATTTATATGATAAGGTTGAAATCCAAAGCTTCTGCTTTTTTGTTTAAAGACAAGGCAGAAAATTATAAGGTTTTCTGCTTCCTGTAATGTTGTGAAGCATATAATGGGCTATTCCATAATGAGTTTTATAGTCCAAGGGACTATAAATTTTCAACCATATTTAGTAGCAGTTACTAGAGGCTGCCACCATTTGGCAGCGTCTTATAATTCCTTGTTCATTCTTTTGACAGTGTTTAAAAGACAATATTTTCAAGTGTGCTTGGACCTGTTACTCAAAAGAGAATCATCAATTATATGTCTCATAACAAATGAAACACTTATCATTCAAAGCAATGGACTTATTTCCAATGCTCATAAAATCAAATTGACTCAATTCATATACTATTGTAAAACAAGGAGTATAGTGATTTCTACAGGATCTTAAGTTATCATTCTGTTCTTCATTCTGTCCAATAGTGGAAGAAATGAAATTTTTAATTTAAATACATGTCTTGCATTGATTTATTGGTGCTTTGGATGTGACAGGAGATCTATTTGTCATTCAAAATGCATGCTCTCAAAGGCTGCTTTAGAGTGAAGCAATCCAGAAAAAAATCAGGGAACGAGGATCTTATCAAACTTGCTTCTGAGACACCATGTTAGTAGAAATTCAAAGAGTTGGTCTTATTATTTTTCTTTTAGATCTTAGATAAATGAATGAGTGGTCCCATAAAACAGAAACAGAATGCATAACCACACTGCAGGAATTTCAATACATATAACATTCTATTCTATCTTTCAAAAGGAATTTAATCCTGGTACTCCAATTCCCAGCATGTGCTCACTAGTCAGTGCTTAGGGCATGTAATATAAATACGCCACAAAGCATTACATTTCACAATTCTTGCATCTTTTAGATTAAATGGTTCCACCTCATGTATTGCCATGTGCTTATTATCTAGTCCAACGCTAGCTTGCTTGCTTGTCTGTGCAGGCTAAGCTAGTGAAATCATCAAAAAGTGGTCACTTTCAATGCTGTGGTGTATCTTTGTTCTCAAATTATCTTTCTACCAATCCATATTTGCAATTCCTGCCATGGCCATGTGAATTTCCATGAAATTATATATGCCTGTTGTCAATTAGATATCCCCTCCTACCTATGTGTTACATTATGTTGACATCCCTTCCACATCTTGCTTTAATTAATTCTTGCTGCACTTATGTGTTATGGCCTTGGCACCAATTTTAGAGTGCTAAGGTTTTTCTTCTTTCCTGGATATCTTGTTAGTACATTGCATTTCTGCTTCATGTACATTCTACGCTTGTAGTAGCATGGAAGAAAGTGCCACATTATGCTGTCTCTGTCAAACCAATGTGACTCACTCAACTAGTTGGGAGGTTTTATGCTACAGGAGTTATGTTTTCATTTGATCACCAGGCATATGTATGTCAGGGTTCATCATATCATTCTCTATAGTTTACACATCTAACATTTGACAGTTTTAATTATTTCAGTTACTGTCAATGAAATAGAGGCTTTGTATGATCTTTTCAAGAAGCTGAGCAATACCATAATTAAAGATGATCTGATTCACAAGGTACATACCTGCATTCGGGCTCATTAAATCTGCTATATATTCCTTTTGAGAGCTGGATCCTGAAAATTGTGGTTAAACTAGCTGAAGATCAATGGCATATATAGGACTTTTAGCTTTTTTATTTAAATGAAGTAAGGGCTGATTTCTTTCTTTTATGAACAGGAAGAATTCCAACTTGCACTTTTTAGAAATAGCAGCAAGCAGAATCTTTTTGCAGACAGGGTATGCACTCTTCTATAATTTAATATTTCTCAATATTATGGCTTCATATATATTTGTAATTGCGACTAATTTTCTTCAGGCACAAGAATTTCACATGAGGTTTTTGACCTTTAAGAAGATGTTCAACATTCCTTATATTTTCACTATCATTAATGGTCATATGATATTTAGATGATCAAAGAGGTGCATCAGTATATCAGGATATACTAAACTGTGCATTATTCAACTGTAAAGTTCCATTTTTTTTTTCATGAGGGAATGAATCATATGCTAGAGAACTATTATTGAACTGATCTTCTTTGTTTCTTGTTGGACATCATCTTTTGATTTGCTTACTTTCTTAGCTATTCCAATCTCATGCCAACCTATTACAGGTGTTTGATCTTTTTGATGTCAAGCGTAATGGGGTAATTGAATTTGGTGAGTTTGTTCGGTCATTAAGCATCTTCCACCCAAATGCTTCTCAAGAAGAAAAAATTAAATGTATGTTACTATAGACGTGTATGGATTTCTTCTTCTCCATATGTGTCTTTTGATAATGATATGAAATTTTATGTATACAACATATCATTTTATCAAACACATCTATGACCACTAAATTGGCCAAAATCTTCTTTCAGTTGCTTTTAGATTGTATGATCTACGCGAAACTGGCTCTATTGAGCGTGACAAGGTACAAACAGAACAACTTTCCCCTTGTCCTTATTTTTTCAAGAGTATTACAAAATGCACTTAATACTGTGATTGCTTTGATAGTAATACTGAACCATTCTTTGCATGCTGATGGTCCACCATTTTTGCTTGAAACTTCCGAAATTGCTTATGTGAAATCAATGTCATCAAGTACAAAACAATGAACCGATTGTTAAATTAAATAAATAATGATACCAGAAGATAAAGATGACAGCTTGGAGGATCCAAAATTAAAGCCTAGCTCTTGTCATTTTTTGTCATTATATTGCTCTTATACTCTGCATACCCTGTTCATTTCTTAGTGTTACAACATAATTTTTTCTTCTTAGTGGTAGTAATGTCTACGTCTGGTTTTTAATTTGCATTATTAGAATATAATAACTATTTTATATATTTGCTTTCTGAATATCTTATATTTGCAAATCTAATTTTCCATTTTGTGATTGCCACCATACTTGAAGTTGAAGGAAATGGTACTGGCTGTTTTGAATGAATCAGATACAACACTTTCCGATGATGATATCGAATCCATTGTAGATAAGGTGTCAAAGTTTTCTAAAATGCATAATTTTTGAATGTCACTCGACCTTCTAGACATTGATTCATGTTATTGTAATTTTACAGACAATGGTCGAGGCAGATTTAAATGGAGATGGAAAGATTGATCAAGAAGAATGGAAGGAATTTGTAGCAAAGAATCCATCTATTCTAAAGACAATGAATCTTTCATATCTCAAGTGGGTTTTGGCACCATAACTTAGCTCTTTTTAATGTCATTAGTAACTTAGCTCTTTTTTTTTTTTTTTTTTTCTCTTTTAATTTTCTTTTTGATTTTCATTGTTCAGGGAACTAACTCTAGCATTTCCTAGCTTTGTGCTGAACACTGAAGTTATTGACTTGACATAATTTTCCTCAAAGACAGCATATAGTACTATTCTCGTACGATGAAATTTGCAGAAAACAATGAGAAAACTTTGAAACAAAAGCAGCATAAACATCAACAAGAACCACGAATTCTCTCGTAGAGGGCAGTGTGCAAGGAACTAAGCCAAATTATATATATTGTCTATTTCTTTCAACATCACTTTTTAGCTTGCAATACACAAGATTTTTAATTTAGATCATTTGTGTTTGTTGATCATATGGTTAACATTCCTTTACTATTTTGAGGCACATTTTGGTCCAGACAAAGAAAACCAAAATGAGAATATAAAAACTCATATGTATTACATTTTAGTGTGAGTTGACACTGAAGTTGATGATAATACGTCAATCCATCCACATATAAGCAAGTATAAGAATATATCGATCTCATGATGTCGGACCAATTAGATAATACTTAAATTGATTAAAGAATAATCCCGTAATCCTGAGATTAGTCATATTAGCAAGAAAGTTTGCTTCTTTTTTTATTACAAGGATAATACGATATGTTGGAGTCAATACTAAAAGAATATATTGAAAAAATAATTCTATATATTTTTTATACATTAAAATAATTTTCATATTGAAATATTTCACAGAAGAATTTTATAAGAGGATGAATATTAGATTTAGTTGCAGCTAATTGATTTTTGTGTCAGTTTTATTTGTTTGTATATCAACTCACACCAAGTTTAATTTAAGCACGTCTATATTGCCTCTGGGCTCATTCCCAAAATCCAGTGGAAAAAGCTTCAATCTTTAAGAGCGCGCCAGCAATAAACAAATGAAGAAGAAACCAAGATCAACTCAACCCTTTATTCAGCAATGATGTTGACAAGCACCACATCAACCAATGATCCAAAAAGACGTGTCAAACTAGTAAAGAGATTAGGTACTCCAGGCTTTGTTTATACAGTTATAGTAAAGATAGATGCATTTGACTGGCTAGTACCAAGAATCATGGATGGATCATGTATTATCTTTCTTTACTTAAAACAATGGAGGTAAGTTGTAGGATGGGGCAAATAGAGAGTGATCTATAAATTTAATTGTCAACTCGTAAGGTTACCAGTAGGAGAACCAAAAAAGCTGTTGTATGGTTGAAGAAGTGAAAATTACCAGCTCTTCATTTCTAGGACAACGTTACCCACTTACCCAGGTAAGTTCAAGTAGCTCCGAGTTGTCCATCTCTTGTATCATGCTTTTTTGGGCTTAACTGCCTTATAACAAGGGAGCAACTGCAGGATAATGCAATTTTTTTTTCCCTATCAATTTGTATATGGGTCCTACATCTGCAGTTGCAGCACTATCATTAGCCCAGAGTTCTCCTTTAGAAAGTGTAATCTTCTTGTATGACGTACTTTCTAATATCTGGCATTTTTTTTTTTTTTTGGTAGTGCTTTATAAGCTATAACCTTGACAAATTATAAGAAATTAATGCCCAATTTGGGCTATTGGGTGTTTGCTGTTTTGAACTTTAGAAATTAATCTGTTTCTTTGGAACTGGCACACCTAATTTTTGTGGAGTGGTACCATTTTAACTTTACCCATATAGATTCTGAATTAGTTTTTCAAGATGTGATCACCCAGAAAATTTGTTGCTGGTAATTGATCAGTTTACTGTTGAAGAATCATGATTTGTGATTTATCATTTATTTTGATTTTTGATTATTGATATTTAAAATACCAGCCACTCAGCTGTCAGATGGCTACTTTACATTGAATTAGAATGGCTAGAGAGAAAATCTTTCATATTATACAAATTACAAAGCAAATGGACTTATTTTAAATGCTTATAAAATCAAATGGACTCAATTCATAAACTGTTGTGAAACAAAGAGTATAGTGATTTCTATAGGATCTTAAATACCATTCTGTTCTTTATTCTGGCCAGTAGCATAAGAAATAAATTATTTAACTAAAAAGCATATCTTGCATTGATTTATCGTTTGACTTGTATGTGACAGGATATCTATTTGAAATCCGGGTTGGCATAAATACCTCGTGCTTCCTTTTGCCTATAATTTTGTCAAAATGCTTGCTTTCAAAGGCTGCTTTGGCTTGAGGCAATCCAGAAAAAAATCAGGGCTCGAGGATCCTATCAAACTTGCTTCTGAGACACCATGTGAGTAGAAATTCAAATAATTGGTCTTATTATTTTTCACCTAGATCTTAGATAAATGAATGAGGGGCCCCTGAAACAGAAACAGAATGCCTAACCACAAATTCAATACATATTACATTCTAATCTACCTTGCAAAAGGAATTTAATCCAATGTATTATGTACTCCAATTCTCAGCATATGCTCACTACTAGTTGTTGCTTAAGTCATGATATGAATACTCCACAAAGAATTACACTTACTAACTACAAAGTCCATTGCAATGACAAGTGACGTACGACAGGATGGAGGGCTGGTTATAAAGAGTGATTTTCAGGTTTATATGGAGGCTAGGATGGGTGGAAAACTATAAGCCGAAAGTTCAGGTATTTAAATAAGGAGGTTGAGATGCAAAACTTATTAATCATAATCCATCTCCTAACAATCAACTTGAGTCTACAGCATGGAGTAATAAGGTAGGTGACCAAGATATGATTGTCCTTCCTAAAATAGAAGAATCTTGAAGAGTAATTTAAGGAGTCTTGTTGAAATTCAATCACTGCATAATGGGAAATCATTGAGCAATCTACTCCTTTAAAATAGTTATGCAACACTAAGCAAGAATAAAGAGTTATGGGCTGTTTTTGGAGCTGTGAACAGTAATTGTGAATAGTAAATGAATGAACAGTAATATGAATAGAAAATTAAAGAAAATAGTTTAAGCTTCACACCTAAACTTCCTTAGGAATCACACCTAAGGTCTCATGGCATCACACCTAAGGTTGAATTGCATCACACAACTCAAAATAGCATAATTGCTGGTTTTTTATTCAATCACAAAACTGAATTAAAAGCATTACACTACTAAATATTTATAGACTCAAATAACTCCTAGTCCTTTCCCCTAGTTTCGACTTCTACAATAAACTAAAGAGGAATAAATTCTTCCTAAACCAATAAAGATTCAAAATAAGACTTAAAACTAAAAATAAAGTCTCCTAATGAAATAGAGAAAGATTTTATAAAATTGCCCTTATACCTAAAGTAATGGAACACAGCTGCATTTATTTAAATATACATATAATTATAACTCTAAAAGGCTGAAATTACTTTATAATTTCTCCAATAAATCCCATATTAAATCTAGCCCATAATTCTAAGCATGAGTCCTTGAATTTGAAGTTTCTTGTCTTCCTATTCTCCGTCAACAAGTCTCTTGATGCTTCATAATTCTTGCATCTTTTAACTTTAATGGTTTCATCGCATGTCTAGCCATGTGCGTATTATCTCGCTTGCTTGTGTGTGCAGGCTATTTGAGGCTCAGCCAGTGAAATGATAAAAAAAAATTGTTGCTTTCAATGTTGTTAAGAGTAATCTCACATTAATTGGGAATGAATAATATAAATGGTTAATATATGGTAATGACCTATTACCTAATTGGCTAGTACTAGTCATTTTAGATATGATAGTGCCTAATATACTAATATATGTTGTGTGTGTTTGTGTCTTAACACTCTTCTATATTTGTCTTCCTCCCCATTCATAAAAATTAATATAGTATCAAAGCAGATTTGACCCGGTTTATTGATTTTCCGGTTTCCCGTCTGGATGTCCAATCCCAGCGGTCCGGTTCGGTGTTGCCATTGCGTTTCAGGAGGAGTGTTTGAATTTCTTTTTTGGTCTCCCGATCTGGATGTCCAGTCCCAGCGGACCCAATTTCTAGTCCAAGTAACAATTAAATGTTTATTCTCAATTGTCACTTGAGAGGGAGTGTTATATGGTTAATATATGGTGAGGGCGTATCACCTAATTGGCTAGTACTAGTCATTTTATATATGATAGTGTCCAATATACCAACATGTGTTGTGTTGTGTCATTCATAAAAATTAATATGCTTATGTGGTATATCTTTTTGCTCAAATGATCAATCCACAAATCTGTTTGTGATTCCTGCCACGGCCTTGTGAAATTTCCATGAAAGTATGTCATGGTCAATTAGCTATCCCCTTCTACCTCTGTGTTACATTATGTTGACATGCCTTCCATATCATGCTTTAGTCCTGCCGCAGTTGGGTGCTGTCTGCTATGGCCTTGGTGCCAATTTCAGATTGCCTAGGTTTTTCTTCTTTCCTGGAATTGTTTGTTAGTACAAAGCACGTCTTTTCATGTGCATGGTATGATTGTTTTAGCATTGAAAAGAGTACTACAATATGCTGTCCCTGTCAAACCTCAGTGTGACTCACTCAACTAGTTGGATGTGTTTTTGCTGCCAGAGTTTACTCAAATTTAATTACCAGCCGTAGGTATGTCATGGTTCATCATATTCTCTATAATTTACACGTCTAACATTTGATACTTTTAATGATTTCAGTTGCTGTAAATGAAATAGAGGCTTTGTATGATCTATTCAAGAAGATGAGCAGTACCCTAATTAAAGATGGTCTTATTCACAAGGTATCCTCCATTTAGTTCATTAAGTCTGCTATTTATTCCTTTTGAGAGCTGGATTCTGAAAGCTATGGTTAAGCTAGCTGAGGATCAATGGCCTAGGGCTTTTAGGTTTTTTTTTTATTGAACTGCAGTAAGTTCTGATTTCTTTTTTTCATGAGCAGGAAGAATTCCAACTTGCACTTTTTAGAAATAGCAATAAACAGAATCTTTTTGCAGACAAGGTATGCACTCTTCCTATAATTTATTTATTTCTCAATATTGTGTCTTCATGTTTGTAACAGTGACTAATTTTCTACATGCACAATATGTTCATATAAATTATTTCGCCTTAAGAACATAATCGAGAGTGCCTTATGTTTTCATTATCATCAAGGGATGATACGATATCTAGAGTCTAGACAACCAGAGAGCTGCATCAGTACATCAGGACATCCTAAAGAGTACTGAAAACTATTGTAAATAGCATTTTTATGAGGGAATGGATAAATGATTCTGGTCACTGCAAGTTCATTTGGTCTAAGACGTACTAATGAATAATTATTCAATAATTATTCAACTGATCTTCATTTCATGTTGGACATCAACCTTTTGTTTGCCTACTTTCTTATTTGTGCTAAATTTCATCAAGCCAATGATGTGTCATGTCATATAGCAACCTATTGCAGGTATTTGATCTTTTTGATGCCAAGCGTAATGGGGTAATTGAATTTGGCGAGTTTGTTCGGTCATTAAGCATTTTCCACCCAAGTGCTTCTGTAGCAGACAAAATTACATGTATGTTACTAAATGCACAGATTTCTTCTTTTCCATATGTTTCTTTTGATAATAATTAGAAAGTTTATGCATACAACATAACAATATCTATGACTACTAAACTGGAAAAAAACCTTCTTTCAGTTGCATTTAGATTGTATGACCTGCGCGAAACTGGCTATATTGAGCGTTCTGAGGTAAAACCAAGAAGCTTTCTCCTTGTCCTTGGATTTTCAAGAGTATGTCAAAATGCACATAATATTGTGATTGTTTTGATTGTAATACTGAATCATTCTTGGAATGCACTGCATGCTGATAGTCAATCATTTTTGCATGGAACTTGCAATATTGTCTATCTAAAATCAGTACCATTAAGGAGAAAACTCTGAACTGATTGTCAAATTAGCAAAATGAAATAAGCGATGCCATAAGATAAGATGACAGCTTGGAGGACCCAAAATTGGAAAATGTACTAAATAAAACATTGATATCCTACCTCCCCCCGCCACAATGCTCCATAGCCTAATCGCTACGTCATTTGAAAAATCCACTATCAATAGGTTGAGAAGGAAAGGAAAAAAAAATGTTAGCTATGAATCATTATCACAGAACGTGTTCAAAGCTTTTAAAAAACCTCTTCTTTAAATTATTGAAAAAGAAAGAAGAAAAAGTTTGTGTTTGAAGTTGCTGACGAAGAATTAAATTAGCCATTATGCATGTCAATCTTATATTACTTTTATATTCTGCATACCCTGTTCATTTCTTTGTCTTGTGAGTTGTGATACAATTTCTTCTTCTTAGTGGTAGTAATGTTTAGAGATGAAAATATTGTTGCGGAAATTGACACCGGATTAGAGTAAGACTGCAGCTAATAATTTGAGAAAATAATAAAGATGATTTGAACACACAGATTTTACGTGGAAAACCCCCAAACAAATTAGGGTAAAAACCACGGACAAGGATAGAA
>CATKHJ010560897.1:0-32584 GCA_949750685.1 Vernicia montana | reverse complement strand
TTATAAAATTGATTATATTTAAGTTATATAAATTCTACAAAATTTTGATAAAACTTACAAATGAAATTTAAATTGATAAAAATTAAAAATTACTAATAATATAAATTTTATATTTAAAACACATCAAATATGAATTTATTTTTATAAAATTTACTTACAAATCAAATCTCATTTGTTCCAAACACAATATTAACTTATGAGATTCAATATTATAAAATAATTTGACCTTTGAAATTCTTAGTGTTGTTGGTATCATAATTTTATTTTTTTAAATAGGACTTAATTCAATGTTTAAAATAGAAAAAAAAAAGTATATATATTAAAGATAATTTCAGGAGGGCTTAATATTATGTTTCAATAACTTTAAGAGCAAATAAGAGAATTTATTTTTTTTTTATTGATCTGAATAATTTTTAATATATAAATTTTTTAATCCCAGCATAGATAATTTATCTTTGATCATATCATCAAAATGAATTAAATACAAATACGTAAAAATTGCCCAATGACATCGCCTCACTCCAAAATTTAAAAAAAAAAAAAAATTACTATATGTTAATAAAATAATATTTCCTCCATTTTTGTGATATGATTTTGACTTGTCATCTTCCTTCATTTGAAGTCAAATTCTGATGTCCGCGGGCAATATGGATTAATTAATTAATAATATATTAAAAAAACGTCAAGACTTTTCCCTCCATTTAAGAAATTTCCGTCTGAATCTTAGCTGTGTGGTGTTTGACCGATTGGTTTTGAAGCCTTGGCAAAAAAAAAAAAAAACTTGTTTTGAAGAATAATAATGATAATTTATTTATTAATTAAACTTAATTCCAGAGCTTTCCATGTTGTTTCTAGACTAAAGACGCTTAGTGGCATTATCGTTATTATTGGAAATCGGAAAGGATAGATTTGTAATGTTAGAAACAGTTGGGATAACCGTTAACAAGGCTTTTTAATGCGAGTCCCTTTTGTGGTCCCAGCCTCCCAGGGTTGCAATCCGGGTTTTTTCAGTGGACAAATTAAAAAGTTACAATAATAAATTTCAATTTAAAAATAAATTTTTTAAAAATATTATATATTGGTATAGATAATTATTATATGTGAATATTACTTAAACATTCTTAAATATATATTTTAGAGATATTATAGTATAGAGTTATTTCAGTAATATTGTATATACTAAACCTTAATTGTTCCTCTATATAAAGGAAGTTATAATTAATCTAATAATAAGAGTTTGGAGCCTCATTTTCTCTCTACATATTTTCTTATATCTCTCTTTACTTTATTGCTTTATTGTTCTTATTATTGTTTTTGATATACTGAGCTAATAAGTCGATTTACAACAATTATAACATATTTTTCTCTTTTCAAATTTCAAGTATTGTTTCTCTTTTAAATTTTTCTAAGTTATAATTAATTTTTTTAAAATAAAACTGGACCGATTAATTTAACTGTGGGTTAATATATTAAAATTTTAATTCCTTTATTTATTTATTTGGTCTATCATTTTAATATGAGTAACTTATAAATTATAATAATTTATAATACACAATTACTTTATTAATACAAATGAACTAGTTGAGAAAAAAAATATAATTTAGTATTTTTTTTCATCATCGTATAAAGTGTGGATTTATGACTAATTTATTAATTAATTGTGATACCAATAAATTAAATTTATCTTTAAAATTATTATTGATGTTAGAATGTAAGTTACAATTTCAATTGAAATTTAATTAAAAAGAGAAAATGAATTGTCATATATTAACTTTGGTAATAAAATGACAACACGCCAATGAATCTTGATAACAGGATATTTAGTAAATAATCGGATAAGATAAGGACACTTAAGGATTTACCATAAATCAAAGAAATCTAGTTCAATATGAAGACGTAAAAGGAACTTATCTATTCCTTTTGTCAAATGAATATGGACATCCAAGAAGTAGTCTTTTAGTCTAATTTAGATTGTGCACATCCTTTTCTGTCTCCAACTAACCACTAAAGCTCTCCTATGTAAAAATTTTATCCTTTGATATAAAAACAAAATCCTTGAATTTATAGTACAATTTCTTAGATACTCATATTTGGTGGAACAATTATATATATCATATCTATATAGACGAGAGTTTGATGCTTGAAGCCAAATTGTAAATGAAGATTTTTGTTCATTTACCAATCTCTTAATTAATTATTGACATAAATGATTTACTTTTGATCGTATTAAGAGGTAAACTTAATATGATGTACAAAAATAACGGCAAAATGATTAAATTAGTTCTCGAATTTGACATTCGAAAATAAATCAAGACAAAATCACCTTTTTTTGTCATCAAAATCCTCATACTTGATAATTTTTATCAAATTAATCTTTGGTCAAAATTTGGCCAGTACGTGTGCTATAAAAATCAAATAAAATAGCGTTAATTTCATAAGTCATATTTAACATAACTTTTCAGAAAAATATTTTTTAAAAGAAATTTTTTTTTTTTAGTTTTTTCAATTTTGAAAAGTATTAAAAAAAAAAAAAAACAAGTGAATAGATGCTTCTTTAAAAAGCAAAATTAAAAAAACAATTTCAAAAAAAAAATCAATCAATTAAATAAAAAATTCAAAAAGTGTTTTTTTAGCCTACAGGCTAAAAATTGAATTCTATGGACAAAACAAAAATTAAATAATCAAATGAACATAAGAATTACAAAATCTAAAATATCTTTCATTAATATCTATAAATAATATTTAAACAGGGCGGATTAAAAAATCTAACAAGTGGCGATAAAAAATTAAAATCTAACTTATAATCACATAAATTAGTACCATAATATATTTATTTTTTATCAATCATTAATATATTAATTAATCACACAATAGCTTTTGGAGGCTAAATAGTATTTTTTGAATTTTTTTTATTTAATTGATTTTTTTTTAATTTTTTTGAAATATTATTTTTTGAAAAAATTTTTATTCACCTATTTTTTTTTCAAAACTGAACAAAAAAAATTAGAAAATTTTTTTTCATAAAAGTTATGCCAAACGAAACTTATGAAATTAACGCAATTTCATTTAATTTTATAGCACACGTATTGTTTAAAGTTTGACCAATGACTAATTTGACAAAAATTGTTAAGTATGAGGATTTTGATGACAAAAAAAGTAATTTTGTCATAATTTGTCCCCAAGTATCAAGTTTGATGATTAATTTAACAATTTTGCCCAAAAATAACTAATGATACTACCTTATTACTAAATTTAAATAAATAAATAATATCTTTAATTAATTTATTTATTTATTTAAATTTAGTAATAAGGTAGTATCATACTAAATTTAAATAAATTAATTAATTAAAAGATATATATATATATATATATATGTGTGTGTGGTCTAATTTTTACTTGATCGGAAAAATAAACTTATTATAATATGTAAAAATTGATTCATAATACCACTTTACTGTTAAATAATAAATGAACATTTATATCCTTAGTATTTGAGGATTGGAGAATAGGAGACTTAATCCTAAGTTTATTGCAATGTATTACCATAAAGTTACACAAAACATAGGAGTTCTTGTTATTGGTCGGATAAAAAATTTAATGTCCATTGACCTTGAACTACTTGAGGGTATTTTTTTTATTTTTTTATGCACAACGTTTTGTTTTTGTTTTTTTTTTTTTTTGGCCAAGGTTATGCACAACTATTTGAGGGTATCTTAATTGTCTAGATAATGATAATTACAAAAAAAAAAAAAAAAAAAAAAAAAAAATGTAGAAAAGAAAAATTGGAATTGGACCCGTCCCTATACGGCCTTTTTAGTCATTCCATTTTCAGGATCAAGAATTTCCAAGCCCATGTGGCCATATCTATCTCTATTCGTACGAACGAGTGCACACTGCACTGCACTACACAGCACAGCAGGCTTGATTGAATAAATTCTGGAAATTTTTTATTTTTTTATTTTATCGCTGCGAAAGATACATGTTTTTCTTTTTCATTTTCATTTTGTCATCTTTTATTTCAGTTTCAGAATCTGAGACACAAACACTATATCCAAGCAACTCTATACTTTATCCGTTTTATTTATGAGCCAATGAACTCAACAATATTGTATGAACCCACTACCCCCACTCCACCAATCCACCCATCTTCACTTTTCCCACAAATTGCAAGATGCAAATCTATCAGACAACTCAATCAAATTCATGCCCACTTCATCAAAACTGGTCTAATCGGTGACCCTCTTGCTGCTGCCGAAATCCTCAAATTTCTCTCCCTCTCCAACCACCGTGACCTCAAATACGCTCGTAAGTTTTTCACCCAAATTCGTGAACCCAATTGCTTTTCTTGGAACACCATCATCAGAGCTTTTGCCGAAACTGATGAGAATGATGATGATAATAAAAACCCATTAGAGGCATTTGTATATTTTTCCCAAATGTGTAGTCAAAGTCTTGTAAAACCCAACAAATTCACCTTTCCTTCTGTTTTAAAAGCCTGTTCTAAAACGGCAAGGCTTCAAGAAGGAAAGCAGGTTCATGGGTTTGTTATCAAATTAGGATTGGATACTGATGAATTTGTTGCTAGCACTCTTGTTAGGATGTATGTTATGTCTGGAGTTATGGAGGATGCTCATGTGTTGTTTAGTAATTATGTTTCTGAATATGATAATCCTAGTAAATTAGTGAGGGATAAGAGGATGCAAGAGGGTAATGTGGTTTTATGGAATGTAATGATTGACGGGTATGTGAGGCTTGGGGACCTTAAAGCCTCACGGGAATTGTTTGATAATATGCCTCAAAGAAGTGTTGTGTCATGGAATGTAATGATATCAGGGTATGCACAAAATGGGTATTTTAAGGAGGCTATAGAGATGTTTCATGATATGCAAAAGGGAGATATATCTCCAAATTATGTAACTTTGGTTAGTGTTCTTCCTGCTATTTCACGACTGGGTGCGCTTGAACTAGGTAAATGGGTGCATTTGTATGCAGAGAAGAATGAAATTGAGATTAATGATGTGCTTGGTTCTGCTTTGATTGATATGTATTCAAAGTGTGGAAGCATTGAGAAGGCAATTCAGGTATTTGAGAGGATGCATAATAAAAAGAATGCTATTACTTGGAATGCTATAGTTGGTGGGCTTGCAATGCACGGTCGAGCAAAGGATGCTCTTCATTATAACAAGAGGATGCAACAAGCTGGTGTGACACCCAATGATGTTTTGTATATTGGTCTACTGAGTGCTTGTAGCCATGCTGGTTTAGTTGAAGAGGGCCGTTCATTATTCAATCATATGGTTAATGTTGTTGGTTTAGAACCTAGGATTGAACATTATGGATGTATGATTGATCTTCTAGGTCGTGCTGGGCTTTTAGAAGAGGCTGAACAACTTATACTAAACATGCCTATTGAACCGGATGATGTGATATGGAAAGCATTGCTTGGTGCTTGTAAAATGCATGGAAACATAGAGATGGGTGAACGAGTGGCAGGGATATTGATGGATTTGTTTCCATATGATAGTGGATCTTATGTAGCTCTCTCCAATATATTTGCCTCTAGGGGGAATTGGGATGGAGTTGCAGAAGTGAGGCTAAAAATGAAGGAGATGGATATCAGGAAAGATCCCGGATGTAGTTGGATTGAGCTTGATGGGGTGATTCATGAATTTCTTGTAGAAGATGATTCCCATCCTAGGGCTAAAGAAATCCATTCAATGTTGAAGGAAATTTCAAACCGATTGAGGTCTGTAGGTTACAGGCCAAACGCTACACAAGTCTTGCTCAATATGGATGAAGACGACAAAGAAAGTGCATTGCACTATCATAGTGAGAGGATTGCAATTGCCTTTGGTTTAATCAGTACAAGCCCCCAAACCCCAATTCGGATTGTTAAGAACCTTCGTGTTTGTGAAGATTGTCATTCTTCAATTAAGCTAATCTCTGAGTTGTATAAACGGAAGATTATTGTCAGGGATCGGAAACGTTTCCACCATTTTGAGAATGGGGCATGTTCTTGCATGGATTATTGGTAGGTCGCCTTACCTCTTTTATTGGTAAGGTTCAATAATTAAATTAAGTTTGTTGAAGAATACAACTCATTGTGTTTTTGGTGATGCTACTGCTTGTACCTTGGTACCATAAGTAGGGAGAACTTCCATGTAGATCAACTTGGAACCAAGTGAAAGGCTTATCATTGAGCTGCACCTAGAAAAAAGGCTCATCCGGTGACTAGAGCAGGACTAGGGAGAGGATGGGTGCCAGAATACGCAGTCTTTTCCTTGAATTTTTGCAAAGAGACTATTTCCACATCCTGAACCCGTGATCCATAGGTCACCAAAAGAACAACTCACCTGTTGCAAAGAGCTGCACCTAGTGAATACAATAAATTCATGACATGATATTTCTTTTGCTTTCAAGGTTTTAAATTGAAGTGTGGTTGTGTCAGTGTGAGTGTGTGATGGCCAAAATGTAAAGGTTCATATAATGCAAATAATTTTTCCCCTCCCTGTCTTATCAAGAAGGAATTTTGCTCTTCATATTAATTGGTAGAAGATTGAAGTTGAGTACTTAAAGATTAACCTAAAAAGAAAAAAAAAAAATTTGAAAAACTAGAAAGATTATGTTATTTGAACTGGGCTAATAACAGTTGCCAATATCTGAACTGTGCTGATAACAATCCTCAACATGTATTACGTAAAGATGGGAAAAGAAGTCCTAAGTTAAGAGTTTTTCTTTCTCGGATATGCCCATAATAATTGATTTAAGGCCTGAGACCCAACTCACAAACAGATGTTGTGATGAAGGTCGATGTGTTGAACTATATAGAAGTAAACAAAATTTGAATTATCCAAGGCCCAATTCAGCCAGAAAAAATTTTATATTAGTAGCATATTTTAAGAATGGAATTGCCTGGATTTTTACTTTTGGCTTACAAAGTGTTGTAATTTAACGTTTTTAGTATACCTAGTGATGCTTTTCCACCCAAGTCCTGTCGATTCTTTTTAACGAGGTATGCTTATTTATGGCTTTTCAGGTGAGAAACAAAAGAAAAAAAAAAAAAAAAAAAACTAATGATAGTATGTTTGCAGCATGCCAAACAAAGTTCCCATTGCAAGAAGAAAATCCCAGTTAGCCATTGTAAGTCTCAGTGAAGATAATTATTAGTACTTTACTGCTTCAGGTGGACTTTGATTTTTAAAGGAAGAAATGATTCCTTGGACTGGCGTGAGTTACAACAGTTAATGGCAACAAACATGCCATATCCTACCTGAACACCCACTATAATTTCATTTCATGACAATTAATTCAACAACTTTCCCTAATATTCCCATACAAATTAATTAGAAGCTCTTCAAAAATTATATTAAAAAAAAAAAAATCTATTCTTTTTATGCAGTCTTTTCTTTCAAAAGGGCATAATTGGAGGTCCCATAGAAGAAAAAAGAAAATTTATTTTATTCCCAATAATTTATTTATGTACAACCACTCCAAAGTTAATTTGTTTTTTCTTTCTAATATAGAGTACTTTCAAAATTATTACAATTATTTATCAATATAAGTAATCATTTCTTCTTAGAAATTAAATTTTGGCAAATACCCATTTATTTAAATTCCAAAAATATAATTAAACATTTTTTACAGGTTTAGAGAACATAACATTTTGGTTTGCTAGCTGTTTACCATTAATCTATGGCATGTTTTATGCACATTATTATTATTAACATTAACTTTTCTGTTTATGGCTTTTGAACAAATTGAACACTTCTTAAAAATCATCATTATTAATGAAATAGTTATAGTTGTGTTCAGTCTGTGAAGTTTCAAGTTTGAAACTCTAATTCAAGCCTAATTTTTTTTTTTTTTTTAAAAGTTAAATTATACTCTGGTTTATGAAAATAATTTTGAACATAATTTTTTATTGGTATTTTTTAATTTTAGATTAATTTTTGAGTCAAATATTTTTTTCTTGTAAATATTTAAATTTTAGTATAAATAATTTATATTTAACTGAGTTAATATATATATATATATATATATATATGATATTAAATTAATATCATATAGAAAATTATATTTATAATAAGAATGCTATTTATTTATTTACATAGAAAATATCAAATTTTTTTTAAATAAAAGGAATATTTCATTATTAACGATTAATTAGTACAACTTGAAATAAAAAAGTAAACTTAAATGCGTTTAAGAAATACATATAAATCTTGTTATAAAAATGAGTTTTTCCTCTGAACTTCATTGATCGTGTTGACAGAATAATTGTATACAGCACCTTAACTGCGTTTGACACATCGGCAATAAACACATTCCACTTGATAGCTATACTAAACCACAAATCGACTTCATTGTCTTTAAATGAGTCCGATCTTCTAAATATCAGACTCAAACTCCTCCTAACTCTCATGACGAAAGACAAAAAAACTCCTATAAAAGAAAGATAAAACAACAAGCAAACTTCCATAAAGGAAGACAAAACAAAAAACTTATTAAATCGCATAAAAAAGATAACAAAACTCATAAAATAAATGAAAAGCATACTTAAATCCATCTCTAGAAAAACACAGATTTACATGTATCTTTTATTGAAAATAAAAATCAAACACAATAAAAAAAAATAAACCACCGCCGACCGTAACTCAAACAATAAATTTTAAAAAAAACCAAAAAACAAATTGAGAGAAAAGTTGGCTAGAATTTTTAGAGAGAGAAAGAAATTTTTGTCATAGAAAATATCAATCTTTTAACGGGATGAAAGAATACATTCACAATCGTAAATATAAAGATCTAGTTTAAATTAATAGCCCTATATAATTCATAGTAGGATGTAAAAGGTTTTATTAGAAAATTAATTAAAGATGTATTCGTGAGTTAGATTTTTAAAAATTTTGATTTTTTTAAATTTAAATTTAATCTCGAAATAATTTTAGATAAAACTCTTTTCAATTAAAATAATATGTAATAAACATAATACTAACAAAAGAATAATTAAAAATCTAATTAAATTGATAAGATCTCATTCTAACAAAATGAGTAAGAAGATTGAAAAGTGAAAAGTTGGGGAGATAGGCATTGAAGAATGAAGATACAAATAAATTAATTAAAAAAAAAAAAAGAAGGAAAGAAAATAACTTTTTCAACATGTTATCCTTTGGGCCCACTTTACGTCTAAGCAGTGGACATAGATTCACCTTTTTCTTTTCTTCATGAGTTTTTGCTTTTGTACTCTGACCCACAGGAAAGTGGGTCCCTTCAATAAGATTCTTCACTCTACCTACCAACACTTTAAAATTCAAAACTCACACACCATCTCCCACCTCAAACAATGGAGTCAACTACAACGGTCAAAGATCATCAGACACGTGTAGGGTTATTAGAAAAGGAGCACCAAACATCTAATGAATCTGCCCTTACAATTGATCATTGAAAGGACAAGACTTGGTGGCGTCCTGTATGGCAAGAGTGCAAAGAAAAGCAGAAAAGATTTGCAAAAATGGCCAATTCCAAAGGAGAGCGTGCTCATAAATTAATAATTAATTACTATATATTAAATATATAAATAAATATCCGCTCTTTGGTAAAACTGCTCATTTTACATTATTGGATCATTAATTTTAAAATCTAATCATTGAAAAAAAATGAAGGAAACATATTTTAAAAGTAATTAAAAATTATCCTTTTAACTTGTTACCTGTTACGACATTTATTATATATATATATTTTTTAAATATTTAAAACTGACAAGTAGAAAGAAATATTTAATTTAATTAAAATTAAGGTAAAAAAAATTGCAATTCTTAAAATAATATAATTTTTTTTTTTATATGTGCATCAATCAATACATAAATTGCAAGTTACAAAAAATCATAAGTTAAAATACTAAAAAATTAACTATATATGTTATAAAGAAAAGAAAAAAAAAATGAAATATTCACTAAATCATTATTTTAAAAAAATTGAGTTGAAATTTTAAATCATAATTAAATTAAATATTATATAATAAATATTATATATAATATATTATGCTTAGTATAATTTATTTAAAAACATGATTGAATAAATGTATATTTCAATAAAGTAAAAATATAGTTAAATAAAATATTTAAAAATATGAGTAAGTAGCACACTTAAATATAGGTAATAATAAGTTAACCATTAGTTAATAAGTCAATTTACTAATTAGTTAATTTTCATTGGACTTGATCTATTTAATTAAAAAATCAAAAAGTTAATATTCCACATGATTGATGATATTAATATATAGTGAAATGCTTCAATTAGAAACTCTAAATTTTGAAGTCTATATTATATCTAATTTAGATTTATATTCAATTGTTAAATTTTGAATTTAAATTTAACTTAAAATATTTAATTGTTAAATTTAAATATCTAAATTATATTTGTATTTAATTCATACCAAATTTATATCTAAATTATATATACACATTTTCATACCTAATTGAATATATCTAGTCCAAATTAATTATATGTGTAGATGGCAATTTAACTTTCACTTAAAAAAAAAAAAAACGAGTATAGTGGAATGCTTCAATTGAAACATCTAAATTAGGCATAAAATGTTAAATTGTTAACTTTTAAACTTTAAATTACATCTAATTTAGATTATATACCTTTAATTTATATTCAATTAATACCGAATTGGCAATAATTTAAATATAATGATATTAGTAAATACATTAAAATTTCAAGTAATTGATACTAATAAAATCAAATTGCAATAAAATAAAAATTTCACAATAACAATATTAAGTATTCATATATATATATATATATATATATATATGAAAAAAAATAAGATATTACTTATAATAGTATTAGTAGACAATCACCTCTAATAGATATTAAAGGAAAATTCCAAATTGATTTTGATAATTTACAAGTTCATTTGAAAAATGTATAACAAAAAATCAATAACTCTTGTCAGTTTAAAATGTGTTTAATTTTTTATTTACTGGTACTTTTTCATTTTGGATTTGCTGTTTCTTTTTTATTTTTTTCATTTCTTAATCAATTTCCTTGCAAAAATTTTGCAAGTCTATAGAATTTTGGAAGTAAAAAATTTTGGGTTAATTTCAAATTTTTTTTTTTATTAATTTTGTAAATTTTAATTTATTGTATGGATATTGCTTAGTTGGTTGATGAAAAATTTGAATTCTATTCAATCTTTCTATTTGGTTTGTGGGAAAGTGAAGGAAAGGGAATTAATTTATTTTTTCTTTTTTAAGACATTTTAGTCATTTCATATAAGATTTAACTGGAAAAAAAAATTCTTGATCATATCAAATAGGGATTTTTTAATAAGAAATTAAAATTCATATATTTTATCAACATATATTACTTTCTTTTTTTTTACTTTTTTAAGATAAGAAGATTATATATTGTCATAATTAACTCACTTGTTAGGTGATTTTATTATTAATAAATAATAATTTATGATAAATGATATTTTTATCATCTTTGAAAAAAATGTTTTAAAAATAAAAGAAAAAATTGATAATAATTCACTCCTTAATTACTAATTATGATAAATTTTCTTAGAAAATATTAAAATTTGATTTTAATAATTTATAAGTTCAAACTCATTAAAATTAACTTAAAAAGAATGAGCCTATAATTAACCTTATTCACATATTTAATTAGTTGATAAAAAATCCTCAGTTGATAACCTATAAAAGCATGTCATTTTTCAGATTTACTAGTACACCGAATTTAGTATAAAATACCCATAAATATCACATTAATTTTCTTAATTAGATTTTTGTTATTTGCAAAAAGTTATTGATATGTGGGGATTATCTTCTTCTTCCATCAAATACAGAAAAAATTCTTGACTACTTTACCAACACATACTTTTCACATATTTCAAATTAATAAGTAATAAGATAATTTAATTAATATGAATTTTATAAATATAAATATATAATTCACACTTCTAAATTTTAATAATTTTGAATTCAAAAATTTTTAATTTTAAAAACTGACTCTAGCATTATTAGGTCAAAAATAAGTATTTCGTACGTGTCTTATTTTTATTTAGCAATATTATTTTTTTAAACTATTTAGCAATATTATTAAACTAGTAATCTAATATTAAATATTTGTCTCATGGAATTATTATAATGTAGAAGATCAAATATTCTAACATAATAAATTCTTTGCCTTCTAATAACATATATGATATATTAAAAAAATATTTAATAATATAATATATTTTAGAAATTTTTATATATTATATTAAAATTATTGTTTAAAATATAATTTTATTTTAAATGAGATTAGAAGAATCTTGTTATTTAATTATTTTAAAATTTTTATAATTAAAATATATGAATTGTAATAATTTCCAATAATATTTCTAATGCTCCTATTTTATTTTTAACAGGAACTCAATTGGGAATGCACATAAATCTAAAATTCCTGTCTCATTTAATTTATGGTAAAGTACTGTTTAGTTTTCGATATTTGATCTAATTAACAAAGTAATCTATTCATTTTAAAAAATTAATTAATTAATCTCTTAATTTTAATTTTGTTATATTATTTAGTTATTTTGTCAATTTTTTTATATTTTTATGTTAAAAAAATTTAAATTAAATAAAAAATAACTGAAAATAAAATTTTAATACCCTTATCTCCAACCTCAGCCTACCTTTTATCCTAAAACTCGAATCAATTTCTTACTTCCTTCAATAAACCTTAAATTTCAACAAAAAAATAAATAAATAAAATTTCAAGGAAGCAAAATTGTTCACATATTCCAAAATTAGTTTCAAATTTATTTGTTTATTTTATACTTCTTTTCTTTTTTTTTTTGGTAAATTTTAATTTGAATGGTGGTTTGAGCTGCGATGATTTGGAAATGATTTTCTTTTGCTAAACTATAGATCCAAATTCGAAGAGAAATAAGGAATTGCCCGAGTCGCTAATCTACTCAATCATCACCATTCTAGACCTATTAGAACGTGTTTTGGGTTTTATTGAAATCTAACAAGGATCGGAGCATTGTTTCTATAGTATGTAAGGACTGATACAACGCGGAGAGCTCAAGCTTCGATCAGATTGAGACGCCACCGACACCAGAAGCTTCGACCAACAACGAGCTTAAGCTTCACCATTGTCGGTGTTCGATACTCAAGAGAAAATCGAGACCCAAACCTACCAGGATCAAAGGTGATAGCCAGAGACGGTAGAGCTCGCGATTCACGCTGGTATGGTTGATCGATGGGTGAGAAGGAGCAACTTTATCCTCCCTTGCTGCTTTTGTTAGAGCCACATGTGGATGCGTTGGAACGTAAGAAATGATACTATTAATCTCAAAAATTTTCCATTTTTTCTATATTTCATTTTTCCATGATTTCCTTTTGTTTATATGATTTGAATTAGTTCAATTAGCATTTTTTTTAAAATTAACAAAATTAAAATTTTGAGTGAGATGGAAAATTTAAGTGCAAACGATGGACATTTTAATCTTTTATAGGTTTTAATGGTAAAAATTAGGAGTGTAAAAAAAAGATAATGACACGCTAATCCGATTCGTCAAATATGAAAAAATTTCGGGTTAGGGTTAAGACTTAGCATGTCCGTATCGGTAAATAGGTTGACCCGTTTATGACATTGTTTAAAACGAGTCGTGTAACGGGTTGACCCGCTAACTCGTTACAACCTGTTTAATTTTACATGTCGTATTGGGTCGTGTCAATCTGATCCAACCCATTTATAATCTGCATATTTTTTAGTAATATTAATAGTTAAAATAGTCATTTATATTATATTGGAAAAGACAAACAAAATAAAAATAAAATAAAATGACAAAAAGATCAAAGACAAACAAATTTTTATTTAAGTTTGTTTGATGGTATTGGTTTGAATATTTGAAAAACATATGAAATATGAAATTTTTAATGAATTTACAATTTTAATCATGATTTGATTTATGGACAATATTACAGTTAATTTCTGTAACAAATATATTATATTTTTCAGGTCATAAATGTCATACAGGTTAAATCGATTGTGTCAGGTTCATGATCCGCATACGACTTAATTAAATAAACAGATTGCATGTATCGTGTTCGTGTAACCCGTTTAATTTTCATGTCATGTTAGAGTGAAATGATTAATAAATAGATCGTATTCGTGTTGACTCTAATTGTATTATCTGAATTGGTTAATCCGATATGAATATGACCAACCAACACGTTTTGACATCATTAATAAAAATGGACGAAAAAACTAATAGTTTAACAAAATTAAAATTAAAAAACTAATTAATTAATTTTTTAAAATATAAAGATATTTTATTAATTAGTTCAAACATAAGATACTAAATATATACTTTACCCTTTAATTTAATTTAATTTTGTAAAAACAATGCATGAATAGTGTTATTGTATTTTAAGGTGCACAAATATTTGTAATGTAAAATCCATTGGAACAACTTGAAATAATTTTCATCATTATCTTAGAGAATATCAAACGGTGGGTAATGGATTGAAGTTAGTAATTAATATAATATAAAAAAGAAAATGATCAAACCATTCATAGCCTTAGAGACTTAAAAGAGTTAATAGACAGAGAGCTTAACTTATAGTCAACACTCACTCAGTTGTTTTCCCAAAAAAGAGAACCCCTCACATAGAACTTCACAAAGACCACATTGTTAAGTGTCACCTTTCCCTTTCTCTCTCTGTACCTTGCTGCTTCATTCATGGCGGTTTTGAAACTTTACTCTCTTCACATTTTCTGTATCTTTATCTCCATAGTACCCTTTTCTTCTATTTCACTTGCTGAATCTTTGCCATTGGCTTCTTCTTCTTCTTCTTCTTCAACTGATGTTGGGCTTTTGCTGGAAAAGATCAAACCTTTATTACAAGGTAATAGTGAAAATCTTTTGCTTTCTTCATGGAACTCCTCTGTTCCTCTTTGCCAATGGAGAGGCCTCAAATGGGTTTTCTCCAATGGTTCCCCTGTTTCTTGTAATGACATTTCTGCACCAGAATGGACCAATCTTTCACTTTATAAAGACCCATCTTTGCATTTGTTCTCTCTCCAGCTCCCATCTGCTAATCTTACTGGTTCACTTCCTAGAGAGCTTGGTGAGTTCTCTATGCTTCAAAGTTTGTATCTTAACATTAATTCACTGAGTGGAATTATTCCTCTTGAGCTGGGTTACAGCTCTTCACTCTCTGATATTGATTTGAGTGACAATTTGTTTAGTGGGGTTTTAGCTCCATCCATCTGGAATTTATGTGATAGATTAATTTCACTTAAGATTCATGGTAATTCATTATCTGGGTCCCTCCCTGAACCTGCATTGCCCAACTCTACCTGCAAGAATCTGCAATTTCTTGACTTCGGTAGCAACAAATTTTCAGGGGATTTCCCTGAATTTTTAACTCGTTTTCAAGGGCTTAAGGAGCTTGATCTTTCTAATAACATGTTTTCTGGTTCAATTCCTCAGAGTTTAACGCAGTTAAACCTTGAAAAATTGAATCTTTCACACAATAATTTTAGTGGGATTTTGCCTCTTTTTGGGGAATCAAAGTTTGGTGTGGAGGTATTTGAAGGGAATGATCCTAGTCTTTGTGGGTTACCTTTAAGAAGTTGTAGTGGAAGTTCCAGATTGAGCTCAGGTGCAATTGCTGGTATTGTGATTGGATTAATGACAGGAGTTGTAGTTTTGGCTTCATTGTTAATTGGTTATATGCAAAACAAGAAGAGGAAAGGTAGGGAAGATAGTGAAGATGAACTAGAGGAAGGAGAAGATGAAGAAAATGGTGGCGTTGGCGTTGGCGGTGAAGGAAAGCTAATTTTATTTCAAGGTGGTGAGCATTTGACATTAGAGGATGTTTTGAATGCAACAGGACAAGTAACTGAGAAGACTACTTATGGGACTGTTTATAAGGCAAAACTTGCTGATGGAGGTACAATTGCTTTGAGGTTGTTGAGGGAAGGTAGTTGTAAAGATAGGAGTTCTTGCTTACCTGTGATTAAGCAATTGGGAAAGATTCGACATGAGAATTTGATTCCTTTGAGAGCTTTCTACCAGGGAAAGAGAGGGGAGAAGCTACTCATATATGACTATCTTCCAAACAGAAATCTCTATGATCTCTTGCATGGTATGCTCATTTTTGCCTTTCCTCTGTATATTGTTTATGTCTCATTGTCATATACATACTGAAATCATTGGTAACACTCTCCATCGAAAGTAGAGTTCACTGTAGATCATTTAATCTAACACTTAATGTTGGTTATTCTTCAAATATTGTTCTGATTATGATTATTCAAACACTTAATTATGGTCATTCTTCAATTATTGCTCTAAATTGTGATTAAGAGTTCTATCGAGCAACTTGTAACACTTCTTTACATGTAGGACATCATAGCTCAACCTAGATTTTGCAGTGATAGATCTTCTGCAACCCATGCCTCATAGATTTCTAGACTCTAGACAAAAAAGAACATGTGTTTTCCATTGGCTAGAGAGAGCTTCAAATGCAGCATATTATAGCGCTGACATGGTCAATGATGCATTGCCAAGTCTGCTTCATGCCAATTCTTTTGCTTGTTACTTAGCTTTTGGGCAACACTGGGAACAGATAGCAAACAGATCTAACAAGTAATAAACGAGTCATTTCATTGGCTTATAAATCATGAAAGTTGTTTCATATATTTGATATTTTGCGAATTTTGGAAACAACTATGTTATTCTTCTTTGCTCTTGTTAATTCGATCATATGGTTAATTGCAGAAACTAAAGCAGGAAAACCATTGCTCAATTGGGCTAGGCGGCACAAGATTGCATTGGGCATAGCCAGGGGACTAGCACACCTTCATACAGGTCTTGAGACACCAATTACACATGGGAATGTGAGATCCAGAAATGTGCTTGTGGATGAATTTTTTGTTACTAGGCTTACAGAATTTGGGCTCGACAAGCTAATGGTCCCAGCTGTGGCTGATGAAATAGTGGCACTTGCAAAAACTGATGGTTACAAGGCACCAGAGCTTCAGAGGATGAAGAAATGCAATTCTAGAACAGATGTTTATGCATTTGGAATACTCTTGCTGGAGATTTTGATAGGGAAAAAACCTGGGAAAAATGGGAGAAGTGGTGATTTTGTGGACTTGCCTTCGATGGTGAAAGTGGCGGTTTTGGAGGAAACAACAATGGAGGTTTTTGATGTGGAGCTTTTGAAGGGGATAAGAAGTCCAATGGAAGAAGGGTTAGTTCAGGCACTGAAACTCGCAATGGGATGCTGTGCTCCGGTCCCTTCAGTTAGACCTACCATGGATGAAGTTGTGAAGCAATTGGAAGAGAACAGACCGAGAAACAGGTCGGCTTTGTATAGTCCTACCGAAACAAGAAGCGAAATCGGTACCCCTTTCTGATTAAACTAAGCTTTCTTTTTCAACACAAAATTAGCTCCCTTTCTGTTACTCATTAACTGGTGCAGTAGTAGCAGCTGATGGTTGTAATGGTACTTTCTTATATTTGTGTATGTGAGAATTCATTTCTTTAGTCTATGTAATTCATAACAATGCATCTCTTATAAACATTATTGCCTAATGCTAGAAAACAAAATCTAATTCTCAGTCTTCCTGCTGATAGCATGCAAGTAGATCAGAACAATTAGGAACCTTGTGTTTAGATTATAGCACAAAAAGTTTACAATAATAAATCACTAGTGAATGAAATTGACACGCTATGAAGCACAAACATCGTTGATGATCATGACAAAGACACACTGACACGACTTTCTTACAAAATTTAGCTCGTGGAAATGTGTGTTTTGTATCTTGTACACTTTTAAAGTGTCGATGTTTCATAGTTTAAGCACGAAGCTGGCATCTTGAAATGGCACAGTGGGCGATAATGATTGTCAATGCAGTGGCTATGAAATATATGCAAACAAGGCATGCGCTTGATCTTTGACAGTGCTTGAAACTCTTCTAAACAGATTGAGCAACTTTTCTCATCTTCCCCAGCAAAATCTTCAGGACTTCCTTGTTCCAAATTCGCGATGGATGACCGACTAGCAGGGACTGTTCCTTGCCACCAATATGTTGTCACCAACTTCATATCCACATTTAACATCAACTTAGTACCTGATGACGAGTTTAAGCGAGCAAGAATACGAGCCTGCTTGACTAAACAGCCAACGGGGACATCGGGTTCCCTCATCAGTTTCCGATGATGGGTTGATGTAGAAGTTATGGTGAAGGTGATAGTAGTAGTGGAATTGCATGTATTATTGGCCTCAACCTTCTCATCTTCTATGCACAAGAGCCATTGAGTTTCTCCTATGAGAAAAGGCATGGTGTTTGATAATTGACTGAGCAAAGAAACTTGAAAGATAGGATACGAGGAAAAATTGATATTCAATTTGAGGTTTAAATTAAATTAAATTTTCGTCTAATTAACTCACGTGCAGAAGTTACGTAGATCCACTAAATTAGTACTGAGGGATCTATTTTATATTTTTAAATAATAAAAAAATATTAAAATTTATTTTTAAATAACAAAAAATATTAAAATTAAATCTAAAAAAAAAACAACCCAGATCCGGATGATACCCAAATCTGGGTTTCCATGAGTTCATCAAACATACTAAAAAAAAAATTTCGAATCTTCAAAAAGAAAACAGAAAACTCCATCACACCAGGCGGGCTTCATCACTCCAGATTGGGCTTCAAGACCATTAGAAGCCGCTATCTCGCATCATTGAACTTCTTTGCCGATCATCACTTCCTTTGTGGCTACAAGTTTTGGTCTTATTTTCTCCAAAATGCAAAAAGGTGAAAATAAGTTTAGTATTTTAGAGGGTGAGTTTGATAAGATTTTAGAGGCTTGTGAGGATAATGGAGTGCAGATTATGGATGGTACCATGTGGATGCATAATCCCAAAATTGAGAAGATGAGGGAATTCTTGAGTGATAATGAGCGGCTTGGAGAGCTCAGAACGGTGATTAATTTTTTTCCTTTTCAGCTTTCGCTTTTGGGTTTCCTTTGTTTTTAGATTATAGTTTATGTTCTATCTTAAAATGGGTAAAAGGATTTTGTAGAAAGTAAGATAAAGATGTGGTTTTGGTGGATATGTGTCACGGGCCCAGTCTCTCGCAACACCGTTGGGACCGTGCGGCGCTTGTCAATTAATCACAAGCCAGCTAAATATCCAACTACCTGAGAGAATACATAACAATACATATTAATAATGGGTCATCGATAGCAACAATAATACTTCAAATGAACAATATAGCATCACAACAGTTTAGCAACCAAGCATTCACGATAGCACGGGACAAACATAGAGAAACATCATGTCTAGCTCATTTCATTGATTTGTAATTCATTACATAATAAAAGCCACAGTGCGCCCATTATAAGTAGGGGGGACCTTACAATGGGCCTAGCAACCAACAGTTCCTGGCTCACCAGTCACTCCCCCCTATATATATATAAAGAGCAAACTGGGCTGTACGAGGAGGAGAAAGCATTAGGTGCGAGGAGGAGAGTCCTCCTTTATTACAAGATAACATTCTAAAATGACCTAATTACAAAATCTACCATATTTCCCTCCATGAGAATTACAAAATCAACCCCCCGTTACAATATGAGAGAAATTTAGTTAATTAACAGAAAATAAACATAAGAACTTCGGAAAATTCTAAAATTTATGAATTCAATCAAATTCTTTTAGAAGCTTTTCTTTTTTTAAAAGAAAATGTTTTTCTTTAATATCAGAGAGAAAAAATATTAATATTAATGAGATTTAAACTTTATAATTCTTTTTTATTTACTGAGTCTCAATTTTATAATTTAATTAAGGCATAATTAAAAGGAAAATTTAAAAATAAATTATATTAAAAAAAAAGATACTCATGTCATTATTTATAATTTACTAAATTAACCACTTTTTTCTTTTGTTTCAGTTAAGTGGTCGAATATTAGGTGATTAAATTGAAACTCTTGCTCCTCCTGATCCTTTATAAAAAAAAAATCTTAGTATTTTCCTATAAAATAACGTACTCATTTTGGCTCTTATTGTGCATTATTACTAAATTAAATAAAGTAATGAAAACTGTAGAGCTCTAACTCAAAATTTAGTAAATATCATATTTTTTTTTTTAGGCGATCTGCGAATTCGGCTGCTCACCATATTGTTAGAGCATCGAGTTCTATGTCAAGTCTAAGGATTTGAGATGTAAATCCTCCTGAATTTTTAGTGTCTGTTTTGGATTTCGATTGTGCTTAATATATTTCTCTTAAATTTTCCTAAAAAAATAAAAATAAAAAGTAAAGTAATGAAAATTTTAATTACTCCATAATTAAGGTATTAGCCGAATTAATAAAATAAATCAATGTTTAGTATGTTAAACACGAGTACTGGGCCCTGGTCATTGGGCTGAATGATTGCATTTTCAAAGGTCATAATTAAGCCCATTAATGCTGGAATTCATTACGTAGGGTAGGCAAGTAAATGGCTCCATTTGGCCCGAAATGGACCATATATGGTCGGAAATTGATATCTTATATCAATGAGTCTTTGGTTTAGAACTGAAAAATGTCAAATACGAGTGTCAATGTCAAATTTATGTGTAAAAAAAAAAAAAGATATCCTGTTAAATCTTGATACTTTTAACTGATCTCAAAAAATAGTGATTGGGATACCTTCTTCTTCTTCTTCTTCTTCTTGTTTTTTTTTTTTGAAACAAGTGATTGGGATATTGGGATACTTTTAAATCTTTGATATCTGGTGTTATGATATGGCATTTGGAAAAGGGGAGGAGACCAAGTTTAGTGGTGGCTGTTGAAGCCAGTTGCCATGCATAATATTAATATCAATTGCACTTTTAACCTGTGCAGCATTTCAAGTCAACTGAAGTGCCTGATACTGTACCTTTTGCTCATTTTGGCACAGACACCACTGTTAGTTCATACTCTTGTACACATACTTCTAGTAAGTTCCATATCCATGAATTAATAATGCAAAGTTAGTTGCAACTTGCAACAACTTGACTTTTATATTGGGAATTTTTTAGGAGATGAAAAGAGTTAGAATTTAAATTTTTAATCTCATATACCATAAGATATATATGTGCATATTCGACTATTAAATAATTAGGATTAATTATTGATATTGCTTTTAGAAAACAAAAGATAATATTCGGTGAATATATTTAATGAATGTATAATGACTATCTAATACCAAAAGGAAAAAATTAGAATCTTTATCATAAGATCTATTATTCAAATTCCACCAAGTGAAATGAGGAAGTTTAAAGAAGTAAGTCATGTATGGTATAGTTTATAAAAAAAAAAAAAGAAATATAAAGATTACTATCACACTAAGTTGATATACATTTGCAAATGAGTCCACTAACATAACAAATTCAGATTAAGATATAAAACAAGCAAAAATGATTAATGGATGAAGTGTTTAATTAATTTGTATTTGATTCCTAATTAAGGTGTGTGAACCAACTTAAATTACTCGTTAATTAGGCCTGAAAGATATGAAACACATATGATGAACCCTTTTTTTTAATCCTCAAAATATACATGAAATACCTTGCCTTCGAGTGAAGAAAAGGATTGTTACCCATCACAGAAAGAAATTAAACAAGCTGTATCCTTCAATTTTTTTTTTAAGATTCTCATTCTCATATAAAGAGAAATATATAATTATGCCATTTGTTTCCTTAATTTAGCTTTTTTTTTTTAAAGCCAAAGCACCCTCTTTTAATCTTAATTTTCACACATATATATAAACCCTAATTATAACTAACCAATTACTGGATGAGAAAAATTAATTAACAATACAAAACAAGAACAAGCAAAAACCAAACAGGTAATAAACATAAAAATTAAAAAAAAAAAAAAAAAAAAAAAAAAAAAAGAGGAGTCAACCAAAGTAATAGTAGTGAATACTAACTAACTTATTTTTTGTTTTTTTTGCCCTTTTAATGGTGAAGATTTTAATTTTCAAAATATTCCCTTTCCTTTCTCTTTTGTTTTCATCTTCTTCTTCATGATTTCCGTTTCTTTTTTTAAATCTGTAACCAAACATATTCAATGAAAGGGAATCATTATCATATCAAACAAGTTGAATCTTGATGCTGATGTTTGGTTACTTTGATAACTCTAGTTTGGTTCTCAATTTAACCCTGATTAAGCTCATCATCATCAACTACCTAGCTTAGCTTGAACTTGAACATTGCCGCACCGAACAAGCAACCACCTGTGCCCACTGCCTCAACCTTGTTTTCACCGTTTGTGGATTATCACCTGCACCCAATTTTCCCATCAAACAAACAAAACAAAAAATCAGAAACAAATCTCAGATTGGAATTCAAACTAAAGCTTTATATTACCTGGGCCGAAGATGGTGTGGGGGCTGCCCAGAGGAGACGGTGAATCACAGTCTGACGCCGTGGACGAAGACGACGTCGTCGCTGTGACAGACTTCGAAACGGTGTCGTAATAATGCTTGTTAACAGCATAATAAAGTCCCAGAGCAGGTAAAGTATCAGATAAGCGTTGATCCACGTCCGGCGAGTCAAATCCAAAACCCAACTCGATACAAGCCTTGAGTTCATCAAGATCTTCATCTGTAACACTTTTGCTTCTCCGATTCTTTCTATTTCCTTTCCGCTTAAGCCATGCCTCGTCCCGGTAAATATCCGGCGACCATGAATGCTGTTTGTACAGCGATGATGATAGCAGTTTGGATGGAGGAGGCGGCTGCTGTGGCTGCTGCTGTGGTGGTGGGAGTGGTGGCGGATGGGACTCGTGGAGGGACATCGTCGGCGGCACAGCCCCGAAAGTCGGGGAGTGCGGCGGAGGTCGGAGGACCTCGCCCGTTGGGCTAGAGAGCTCTATGGCTTAATGAAAATGTTAAATTAATTTATTATAGTTGGAGAGAGGAGTAATGCGCATAGGGTGCATTTTATGGTGGTGAGGTGGTGGATTGTGGGGCCTAGTAGGGACTTTGTTTTGGTTGGTCTGTGTCATGATGAGCTGTCGTTTCCTTTCTTTACAAGTTTTAAATTTGCTGTTGTTTTTATTTTTATTTTTATTTTTATTTTTATTTTCTTATAAAGATTAATATTAATGAGTGAATCTATACATTGTTTTAACATTAACTTTGGTTTAAAAAAATTTGGTTTCTTACAAACATTAACTTTTTTTAGACAAAGATTAACTTTAACTTCTGTTTGGTTGTTGAGAAAATTCAGGGAAAAATTGTAAAAAATATTAGGGATTGATTATTCTTTTGAACAATATAATGTATATATGTTTTATATATCAAATGATATTGTTATAAATTTTCTTTAGTATTAAATTATTGTTATTTGTTGTAATAATGTTAGTTATTATATTACTTCTGTTTGGAGTGATAAAATTTGGTTATTTTAATTTCAAACAAAGAAAAGTGAACGATTGTCAATTCTATTTTCATGAGTTATATATTATTTCGGTTAATTTAATTGTTGTTGATTTGTTGTTATTCAATTAAATAGTTGAGTTTAATTTACAAAATGAAATATTAAAATTTTAAAAATTAGTTTGATTGATATATAAAAAAGTTTGTTTTATCTTTTTATTGATCAAATTTTAATTATTGGGATTAGATCACAAATGAAAAATATTTTCTTATATAAGAATTTTACGTACATGATTTATCTTTAATTAATTGAAAAGATGAATTTAATATGGTGTGTGAAAATGGTACTTGATACTATTTTACTATTTAAAAAAATTAAAATATTGAGTTTGTCAAATTTAATGATTTGTTATTTATTTTTTTATTTGTGCAATTATATAATTTGGCATTTGTTCAATTATTAAAGGTTAACTTGTTAACTAACCTCTTCATTTCTTATGCTTAAAAAAAAAATAACCTTTTCCATTTGCTATTCTTGTGGTATTTTAACTCCTCCGCTCCATATAAAATTTAAGAGAATCACATCAAAGTATATACATACTGAAAAAGAAAGGAGTAATATATTAGAAAATTAGGTAAAACACATAAGAAATAGAAATAGTAATATTATTATGCAATTCACAGTATGTGATGTAATTTCACTCATATAAATATAAATTTTACTTTCTCTTAATTTTAAATAAATTTCATATATTATGTGAGTGTAGGATATATTATTTTTTATTGTATATATACGATGCACTAGTTATTTTGTTTTAAAACAAAGTAACTTACTTTTTATTTTATATGACCAATATGATAGTGACAAATAATAAATATAATTACTATATTTAAAATATTATAATTAAGTTAATTTACTATTATAAATTATTAACTAAAAATGAGAAATGTTAAAATGATTTAAGGTAGTATTATAAATTTATATACATATAAACTTTACGAAAAAAATAGTTTAATTTACGAAAAAATACAAGAAGATTGTAATTTTTCATTAAAAAAATCTTTTTTTTCCTAATTACGAAATTATTTTTTTTCCATTAATTTAAAAAAAATTTCATAAAATTATTGTTTTACACAAAATAAGTCATATTTTCGTAAAATTAAAACTTTTTTCGCAATTAAGAAGAATTATAAAAAAATAATTTAATTTACGAAAAAAAAAGAAGATTATGATTTTTCGTAAGAGAACTTTTAATACGAATACGAATAAATAATTAAAATTATTAAATTAAAAATCAAAGACATATAAATGAATTCAAAATAAAAATATTATTATTTTAAAATAATATACATATATAAAATTTAATTAAAAAATGACACTTTTATTGAATCATGAGATGATGGAATATATGTATTGAAAAATATTAACTATATGCATATTTATTGAATTAAAAAATGGTGAAATAATAATAAATTTTGTTAATATATATCTATCATCAATTTTTCATATATAAAATAAGAAAAAATTTAATGTATACCTTACATTAACAAAATTGGTAAAATTTCATTAAGAAAAGAATTAATTTTCATACTTATGAATAAAATTGTAATTTTATAAAAAAATTACTCATTTTGCATAAATCAACAATTTTATATAAATAAATTGCGAAAAAAATTATGATTTTACGAAAATTTTAACTCGTTTCATGTAAATCAATAAGTTACAAATGAAATAACTAAATTAACAAAAAAAAAAAACAATTTTATTCATAATTATAAAAAAAAATTGATATCTTCCAAAAAAATTACAATCTTTTTTATATTTTATCATATATTACAAGAATTTTTTTTTAATTCTTATTAGTTAAGAAAAAAATTATGATTTTACGAAATTTTAGCTCATATTGTGTAAATTAACAAGTTACGAACAAGTAGCTAAATTAACGAAAAAATAATAAAATTTTTCGTAATTACAAAAAAAATTGTTATCTTGTAAAAAATATTATTCTCTTTATACTTTTTCGTATATTAAAAGAATTTTTTGTAATTCTTATTAGTTACAAAAAAAAATTATGATTTTATAAAATTTTGTCTCCTTTTATGTAAATCAACAAGTTATGAAAAAGTTCACTAAATTAACGAAAAATAAAAATAATTTCGTAATTACAAAAAAATGTTCTCTTATGAAAAATCATAATCTTTTTGTAATTTTTCGTAATTTTTCTTAGTTGCGAAAAAAATTTTAATTTAAATAAATTTCATATATTATATGAGTGTAGGATATATTATTTTTTATTGTATCCAATACACTAAATAATTATATAAAGAAGAATTGAGATTATGCCACATTAATTGAAAAAACGAAACTGATGAAAAAAAGGACATATATTGCATTTTCCTGGAGTTTTGTTTTGTAGATTTTATTTTTAATAATCAAATACCAAATGAAGTTCTCTAACTTCTTCAATTCTAAAAGTAGACTCCAATACAATGGATTCAAGCAAGGTCAACCCATGAGAAATTGAAAGACCATGAAACTTTTCAATGGCTGACAAATTGAGGAGGAAGAAGGCATACAACTTCTTAAGGAATTTTGATGGAAAAGTATTCTCAATTAAATATAACATTTCAAACTGGCGGATTTGTTAAATATCTATAATTAATAGTCAAAATTATTTTGGAAGAATTCCAAAAAGTTTCCTCCACACATATTTTATTGGGGAAATTTACGTTAAGATAAATAAATAATATTTGTTTATCATTTTAGTAGTTCATATGTTGTTTTAGTCTTCATAATAGTTTTACTAGAGTAGCTCAGTTGTTGTCCTAAATTTTAGGAGTTTAGTTTCAATTTTATGTGTAGTACGTGATTTAATTAAGAAGTCCTGTTTTCATATCAATTCTATTTTGTATCAGTCTGTTTAATAGGCACAATTTTACTTAATTAATAACACACAGAGAAATGTATTTCTCTTATTCTAGCATTTCTGCTACTTTTTTTTCTTGTGAGTTAACAGTGATATTAGAGCCGAACTGGGCCTGAAAAAGAAAAAAATAAGCAGCAGCTTTTGTGGCTCACAATAGCAAGAGAGATGTCAACTGAAGGGAATTTTGTGCAGCTTGCTATTCCACGCTTTGATAATCACTATGACCATTGGAGCATGTTTATGGAAAATTTCCTACGATCTAAAGAGTAATGGCGTGTTGTTGAAAGTGGTATAGAAACACCTAAAGATGACGTGGTACTTACAGACACACAACAAAAGGAGTTGGAGGGACTGAAGTTGAAGGATTTAAAGGCAAAAAATTATTTATTTCAGGCCATCGATCGCTCTATCCTAGAAACAATTCTTTGCAAAGAAACTTTCAAGGATATTTGGGATTCGATGAAGAAAAAATATCAAGGCTCTACTAGAACAAAGCGTGCACAGCTTCAAGCCTTGAGAAAGGAATTTGAACTTCTACAAATGAAGAATGACGAATCAGTAACTAGCTATTTTGCAAAAACCATGACAGTAGCAAATAAAATGCAATTCCATAGTGAAAAGATGGAAGATGTTGTTATAGTTAAGAAGATTTTGCGCTCCATGGCACCATAGTACAACTATATTGTATTTTCAATTGAAGAATCCAAAGATATTGATACACTTTCCCTTGATGAACTCTAGAGTTCTTTGTTGGTTCATGAGCAGAATATGAATCGAGATACAACTACAGAAGAACAAGCCTTGAAGGTTTCTACCTCTGTTTCTTTCTCAAATTCAAGAGGTAGAGGTAGGGGTAGAGGTAGAGGGAGAAGTGGTAGAGGCAGAGGAAGGGGAGATCAAAACAACAACAATGGCAGCGACAATCACTCTCAAGGCAGAGGTAGAGGAAGGGATCAACAATTTGATAAATCCAAGATAGAGTGTTATCGATATCACAATTTCGGCCATTATTGTTCTGAATGTTACACTAAGCTGCCAAACAATAAAGAAAAGGAAGAGACTTCAAATTTCATCGAAAAGAAAGAAGTTGAAACATTGTTGATGGTTGTTCAAAATAGCAAGGAACCTAAATCAGATATCTGGTATGTGGATACAGGTTGCAGTAAACACATGAGTGGAAGTAAGTCTTTTTTTTTCTTATCTAAATGAAGATTTTCATTCAATTGTTAGTTTTGGTGATTCTTCTTATGTGAAAGTGATATGTAAAGGTGATATTAAAATAAAAACTAAGAATGGTTTTGTGGAAACAATCTCTAATGTATTGTATGTTCCTGATTTAAAAAGTAACTTGTTGAGTGCTGGTCAGTTACAAGAAAAAGGATATATAATCATTATTAAACAAGGTGCTTGTGAAATTTATGATCCTATTAGAGGTGCTATTGCTATTGTACAAATGAGTTCCAACAGGTTGTTTCCATTGAAGATTGAAACTATTAAATCTTGCTTGGTGGTTAAAATTAAAGATCCTTTATGGTTATGGCATTTTCGTTATGGCCATTTGAGTTTTGGTGGATTAAAGACTCTCAACCAAAAGAACATGGTGACTGGACTTCCTCAAATAACAGCCTCTTCCCAAGTATGTGAGGATTGTGTTGTTAGCAAACAATATTGTTCTCAATTTCCTAAACACAAGTCATAGAGAGCAAAAGATATTTTGGAGCTGGTACATTCAGATGTATGCGGTCCAATAAATCCATCTTCTAATGGAGGTAAAAGTTATTTAATTACCTTCATTGACGATTTTTCAAGGAAAACTTGGGTCTATTTTTTACAGGAAAAATCTGAAGCGTTTTTTACATTTAAGAACTTTAAAGCTCGTGTTGAAAATTAGGCTGGAAAAACCATCAAGAATCTTTGTACAGATAGCGGAGGTGAATATTGCTCAAAAGAATTTGAAAACTTTTGTGCCGAGCATGATGTTTGAAGAGAACTTACAACTGCCTATACACCACAACAAAATGGTGTATCGGAGAGGAAGAACAGAACTATTCTCAATATGGTGAGAAGCCTATTAGCACAAGGAAGGGTTCCAAAGAATTTTTGGCTAGAAGCGGTAAATTAGAGTGTTCATATTCTGAACAGAAGTTCAACCTTTGCTGTTCAAAATATGACACCAGAAGAGGCTTGGAATGGGAGAAAACCAGCTGTAGATCATTTCAGAATTTTCGGATGCGTTGCATATGCCCATGTTCCTGATAAGAAAAGGAAGAAACTTGATGATAAAGCAGAAAAGTGTGTCTTTATTGGTGTAAGTGAGACATCTAAAGCATACAAATTGCTCAATCCTTGCACAAAGACGATTGTGACCAGCAGGGATATTGATTTTGATGAAGAAAACACTTGGGATTGGAATAGGCAGCAGCCTACCCAAGTTTTACTTGATGAAAGTGATGAGAAAGAACAAACTTCAGCATCTTGTACATCTGAAATTTTATCAAGAACTACTCCAACAGCTGCTGAAACTTCACCAACAAATAATGACGAAGAAGAAGTCCAATCACCTTGTTGTATTAGAAGAAGGCCAGCTTGGATGGAAGACTATGAGGTAACTGGCATTCAAGATCCAAATCAAATTACTCACTTTGCTTTATTTTCAGATTGCGATCTCACAACTTTTAAAAGTGCTGTCAAGGAAGAGAAATGGCGAAAAGTAATGGATGATGAAATTGATGCCATTGAAAGAAATGATACCTGAGAATTATGTGATCTTCCTAAAGAACACAAAACCATTGGTGTAAAATGGGTCTTTAAAACAAAGCTAAAGGAGAATGGTGAAATTGACAAGTATAAGGCACGTTTGGTGGCCAAGGGGTACAAGCAATAATATGGAATCGACTATACACAAGTTTTTTCTCCAGTTGCAAAACATGACACGATCAGATTGGTGGTTGCTTTGGCGGCACAAAATTCTTAGCCTATTTTTCAACTAGATGTCAAATCAGCATTCTTACATGGGTACTTGAAGGAGCAAGTCTTTATCGAACAATCACCTGGTTATGTCAAGATGGGAAGTGAGCATAAAGTATACAAATTGAAGAAAGCCCTTTACGGGCTGAAACAAGCCCCATGGGCATGGTATAGGCGCATCGAATCTTATTTTCTTAAAGCTGGTTTCACAAAATGTCCTTATGAGCACAACCTTTTCGTTAAGAATGGAGAGAAATGTAAAATGCTCATCGTTTGCTTATACGTTGATGATCTTATTTTTCCTGAAAATTGTGATGCCATGTTTAAAGACTTTAAGAAATCTACGATGGATGAGTTTGAAATGTTTGATCTTGGTATGATGCATTACTTTATTGGCATAGAAGTGATACAATCAAGTGATTGAATTTTTATTTGTCAAAATAAATATGTGGGAGAAGTTCTGGATAGGTTTCAGCTGAAGGATTGCAATCCAGCAAACACTCCATTAGAGTTTGGCTTAAAGCTTCACAAGGATCTTAAAGGAAAAAAGGTTGACAACACACTTTACAAACAAATTGTCAGCAGTTTAATGTATTTAACTGCGACAAGACCAGACATAATGTTTTATGTAAGTATGATTAACAGGTATATGGAGAAACCTATAGAAATGCATTTGTTAGCTGCTGAAAGAATCCTTCACTACTTGCAAGGAACTAAAGAATTTGGGTTGTTCTATAAAAAGGGTGAAAAATCCAATTTATTGGGATTTACTGATAGTGATTATATAGGAGATCAAGATGATAGAAGGAGTACTTCTGGTTATGTCTTTATGTTGGGAACAAGTGCTATTTCGTGGTCATCCAAGAAGCAATCGATTGTTACATTATCAAGCACAAAAGCTGAATTTGTTGCTGCTACTGCTTGTGCCTGTCAAGCAATTTGGTTGAAAAGAATTCTTGAAGAACTGAAATTCAAGCAACCAGGTGCTACCACAATCTTTTGTGACAATAATTCAGCCATTAAGTTGTCCAAAAATCCAGTTTTACATGGAAGGAGCAAGCATATAGATGTGAAGTATTATTTTCTAAGAGAACGCAGTAGTGACGGCACCATTGATTTGAAGCATTGTAAAAGTGAGGATCAGCTAGCTAATATATTTACAAAGTCTCTCAAAATTTCACCCTTCCAAAATTTGAGGAGATTGATGGGCCTTTGCACTTTGAAGAACTGTTAATGTTTCTACTGCACAATTAAACTGAAGCACTGTAGTGTTCAGTTAAGGGAGGGAATGTTAAGATAAATAAATAATATTTGTTTATCATTTTAGTAGTTCAAATATTGTTTTAGTCTTCACGAGAGTTTTACTAGAGTAGCTCAGTTATTGTCATAAATTTTAGGAGTTTAGTTTCAATTTTATGTGCAGTACGTGATTTGATTAAGAAGTCCTATTTTCATGTCAATTTTGTTTTGTATCAGCCTATTTAATAGGCACAATTTTGCTTGATTAATAACACATAGAGAAATGTATTTCTCTTACTCTAGTATCTCTGCTCCTTTTTCTTGTGAGTTAACACTCTCTCTCCTGTATTTATCTTTGTGAATTTTTTTTTCGATCTCTCTCATCTTTATTTATTTATTTTTTTTACGAAAGGAAAAACTTTCTTTAATATACTTAAAAGAAAATATAATAATTGATTTAAGCAAAATAGATTACCATTTGTTCGGCAATTTTATGAAACCCATGTAATCTTATGCTTGTTTGGTTATAGTATAATAAGTGCATTACATGAAGAAGAAAAAAATGCTAAGTGAGCGTGCTATTGGGTTACTTATAAAATGATTGAATAATCTTGTAATTCAAGAAGTTGAAGTATATTCATTTTCTTTAAAAATTTGCAATGAAAACAAATAATAATAAAGTAAACACGAAATAATAATTTAGAAAAATTAACAGAAAGCATGAATCCCACAAATACATGAAACATGCCTCTCTTATTTTATAATAAATGTTAACCCAACATGAAACATGACTAAGGTATGTAATTACCTATGCCTAAGGTAATTACATATCTATCACCAATCCGATGGCATCGTGTTTTGGAAGAAGAGCTGCTACTGCTACTCCGCTCGCTCATAGTACCGCGAGGGGTTTTATTTGGTTTATTAAATGGTACAAAATCTTATTGAAATAGTATAGTTATTTTTATTTTTAATTCAAATTTAATTATGAAATAATTATTCTATGAAATATTAAATTTATAATTATAAGTTTTAATTGAATTTCAAATATATAATTATTTATAACAATATAGTAAATATTTTCCAAACTAACAAAATAAACTTTTATAAAGATTAAGGAATATGTTATAAATAATTATTATATGTGGATATTACTTAAATATCATTGAGTATATATTTTAGAGAGATTATAATATATGGTTATTTCAGTAATGTTGTATACACTAAACCCTAACTATTCCTCTATATAAGGGAAGCTAGAGTTAATCTAATAATAAGAATTTGGAATCCATTTTACTCTCTACATATTTTCTCTCTCTCTCTTTACTTTATTGCTTCATATCTCTTCTTATTGTATTTGATATACTGAGCTAATAAGCCGATTTACAACACGTTATCAACACGAGGTAGGCATGTTTTCACTTAATTTAAGTATAGTGCTCTAAATTTATTTAATTAATTCATATGAATATCATATGAATTTAAAAACCTTGGTATTATTTTTTTAATTATAGTGCTCATTTTTTTTAGATTAACTCTAGTTTATAGTGATTTATTAATAAATTAATTGACATATTATTTATTTTTGTATAGACAATGTCAAATTTGACAAAACTCGAATTTGTGGCCCTTGACATCACGGGCAAGAACTATTTGTCATGGATACTAGATGCTGAAATACATTTTGATGTTATGGGTCTTAGAAACACAATCAAAGATGGAAATCAAGAATCTCTACAAAATCGCGCCAAGGCGATGATTTTCCTTCGTCATCATCTTCATGAAGGACTGAAACTTGAATATTTGACAATTAAAGATCCATTAGTACTTTGGAGTAATTTGAAAGAAAGATATGACCATCATAAATCGGTCATCCTTCCAAAGGCTTGTTATGAATGGATGCATTTACGATTGCAAGATTTTAAAACTGTAAGTGAATATAATTCTGCAGTTTTTAGAATTAGTTCTAAATTGAAATTATGTGGAGAAAATATTACTGACCATGATATGTTAGAGAAGACATTTTCT
>CATKHJ010560596.1:0-11025 GCA_949750685.1 Vernicia montana | reverse complement strand
GTCTCAAAACTACGGGCTATGATTATCTGACTTGGCTGGGCATGGTTTTGTTCGATCGATGTTTGTAGGCGCAAAGGGCTTTGGTGGTTATTGGAAACGAAGGAGTGTCCAAGCATGCTTCACCGCCGAGAAGGAACGACGATCGTGACGGCCATTATGTCTTTAATCTTGGGGAGAATCTAACTCCTCGATGTAAGTTATTCTTTGAATTCTTAGTATATTAGAACAGTAATGTTGGTGTATGCAATGGATTTTGGCTTATTATATTGAATGGAGAATGCAAATTTATTGGAAATATGTTGGGAAATCAAAATTTGAAAATTTTTGGGTCATTATTTAATGTTTAGTGCAATATTTATTTAGTTCCCATTTCTGATGAAGAACTTCTTTTCACTAATATTGTGTAACAGATAAAATACTCAGCAAAATGGGTGAAGGTTAGCAGCCAAGTGCTAATGCTATCTTCAAGATGTTAAATTTTTGTGATTCTGCTCGTGACATTCAGCAAATTGCTAGTGTTGTAGGCACTTTTGGCCGAGTTTTGGAATGTTGGGATCGTCAAACACGGGAGTATGTGGCAATCAAAGTAGTTCGAAGCATTCGTAAATATCGTGATGCAGCAATGATTGAAGTTGATATACTTCAACATCTTGCTAAGAATGACCAAGCCAGTGGTTCACGGTACTTAATTTTCTGGGTTTCAGCTGATAGGAAAGTTGCTTATGGATATCTCCATTCATCTTGCTAGATTTTCTCATCCTCCTGCATGTTTAATTTGTGCAGCTGCGTGCAGATTCGAAACTGGTTTGATTACCGCAATCACATTTGTATTGTAAGTATTCCAGTGAAACATGTCATTTTATTCTAATTGCTTTTTTCTGGTGCCAGTCTTTTCGTAGGAACATTGTAGTGGATTCAGTTGTGAGCTTTACTTTTAATGCTGAAGAAGTGGCTGGAAACTAAATGACCACTACATATTACTTAACAGCTATCCCTATGATATTTTGTCTTTGTTCACTGTGGTTGTCCTCGTTGATTATTGGAATTAAATTTGCCTAAATGTGTATGCCCTCCTTTGCCTTTTGCTTTGTTGTGTTTCTCTTCTAGAACTTTACCTGATCAATTCATTTAGATATTGTAAGATGAATATAGTTGTTTTAATCAGTTGTGGTAGTTTAAATGTCATTTGTCAGCATTGACTTAATTCAGGAAACTGGGAACTAAACAGAAACCTTCCTTTGAATGCATTTTAATGGTGTTACCAGGTATTTGAGAAGCTTGGACCAAGTTTATTTGATTTTCTAAAGAGAAATAAATACTGCCCATTCCCTGTGGATCTTGTTCGGGAATTTGGACGTCAGCTATTGGAATCTGTAGCATGTGTGTGGATTGTTCTTGCCTCCTGTTTTATTATTTTGCTCGTCTATCCTGATCAATCTCCACATTCTGTTTATAGGCCTGTATTGTTTATCCATGGCAGGGTTGCTTTTGTTTTTCTGTCCCTTTTGTGTAACATTTTTTTTCTTCTATGATTTATCATATCTGGCAGATATGCATGATTTACGCCTAATTCACACTGACCTGAAGCCAGAAAATATACTTCTTGTGTCTTCTGAATATATAAAGATCCCAGGCTGCAAGGTATTTGGCCTTTCGCAATTGAAAAAGAACATTACTTTAGATTTGGGTATAGTCTTGGTTATAATGTTAAAAACTGCTTGAAATGATACAGAGGAATTCTTCAGATGAAACGCATTTCAGGTGCTTGCCAAAGTCAAGTGCCATTAAGCTTATTGATTTTGGTAGTACTGCGTTTGATAATCAGAATCATAGCTCCATTGTTTCCACAAGACATTACAGAGCCCCTGAGGTTATTCTAGGTAACTAGTTACTGTGTTTGAAAATGAAAATGTACTTGCCTCTTTGTTTGCTTTTATACATGCTGTGTTCTTGTGCCAAGTACACAAAGTGTGTTAATTTGTAGAGGGGCATGGTGGTAGAAATACCTTTCAAAAATTGAGGAACCAGAAGAAATGTCAAACAAATGTTATTTAAAACCTTGATATTAGGTTTACTTAAAAACAATGGTTTGATTACCACTAAAATGAATCCCTTCTTTTTGTGAGGCTTTGTACTTCATAGAGCCCTTTCAACTCTTTCAACTTTGTCTTTGTAAGCTTTTATCTGGTAATTCATTCAATGTCTTGTACCTAGTTCCAATGCACGGTATTAAGAGCGCTATCACAGACTCTACCCGCATGATTATGCTTTAGGGAGCTTTGAGGGTTGAATTTTGTGAAGGTTTTGGATTTTGCATCTTTTTTTTTTTTTTTTCATATTAGGATGGAAATTAATAGCTGCATTTTTAATAGGACTTCGCATCCTGCTATTCCTGTCAACATTCATACCCACATTTCTAAGATGTGAACAGTCTGACTTCTGTATTTGAATTGTCTCTCCTGTTGTCCTGTGAATAGAAAAATGCTAATTTGTGAATGAGGTATCTCTGAATTGGTGTTCTGACAAATGTAATATGCTGGCTAAATGAAACTGACAGTGTGAACTCATGGGATAGATTCAAGATTACTTGGTCGGCTGTTATTACAAGTTTCAATTGATGCTGTTACTTGAATCTTTCGTCACAAAAGTAACCATGGTCTTGGAATAATTTTTTACTTGATTGGCATTTTCTGTGTCTATGCCCATAGGTGTTTTGTATTTTAAGTACTAAAAGATAAGATATGATTTCCTTGGCTTCATGTGCCAATTAATTGTTCTATTTGTTAGGTACATCTTATTTTCTGGCTCAGGCTATATCTTTTTGTTCCAGGTCTAGGTTGGACTTATCCATGTGACATATGGAGCATTGGATGTATACTTGTCGAGTTATGCTCGGTTCGTCCTGCATTTCTTTATATTTATATGAACATGGTTCTGATTAGGAATTTCTTTTAGAGACACAATTGAGCTGTAGGAAATTTTGTATCAGGGTGCAGCACTATTCCAGACACATGAGAACTTGGAACATTTGGCAATGATGGAGAGGGTATTGGGGCCTCTGCCAGAGCACATGATTCAAAGAGCTAAGTAAGTTCCTTTCTGAAATTTAAATGAGGAACTTGATAATTTTTCCATTAGGTTGAATGTATAAATTGATTTCCTTTTTGATAATTTTTAGTATCCTTTACTATTCATTGTTCTTGATGGCTGTTATTATTTTACTCAAGTTATGCTCTCTTTGTTTTATGCAGCCGGGGGGCTGAAAAATTTTTTAGGAGAGGATTGAGATTGAATTGGCCTGAAGGAGCAGTTTCTAGGGAAAGTATCAGGGCTGTGAGGAAGCTTGATCGTCTTAAGGTTGTTCATCTTGGTTTTGGAATCTGTTTTGTTTTGCTTTGTTTTGGAGCATGTTTTTAATTATTTATTTATTTTCATTTTCTCACGAGGATGATTGTTAATTCAATGTGATCATCATTTATGTTGATGTAGGATATGGTATCTCAACATGTAGACAGCTCAAGATCTTCACTCGTAGACCTTTTGCACGGTCTATTGAAATATGAGCCATCCGAACGACTAACAGCTCAACAAGCTCTTAATCATCCATTTTTCAAGAGTCTAACTTAAGGAAATCACACCATGAAAGCATATCCATTGTTTATCATGTCAATTATGTCTGAAACTTCGATTGCTGGTTCAGACCATGGGTTGTGCAGATTACTTGTATGTATGCAAAAACATGAAATTAATGGAAAATGTTTTTCCTTGGCAGCTGGCAATGTTGTGTATGTCCATGATGTGATTAACTTTGTGCAAAATCTAAAATAATATCTTCACCGATTAAAGGCTAGGTGAGATGCGGTTGTGATAAATTTGACTCTTGTTTCTTCTCAATGGAATCAATAAGTTTGATAATCGAGTATTTTATTCATCGATTGTAAAAACTAGGGAATCAAGTCATTTTTAGCTGGAATTTGCTTCCTGCTTTAAATGCAATTGGTATTAGACCAGTGAGAAATTTTTATATTAGGTATTCAGTTAATGCTGCTACTTGCGCGTATGAATTTGCTTTATCACCAATAATCTCTGCAAGAACATTCTCCATTCTCAAACCTATGAAATCTATTAGCATCTCTCACCACAAATACCACTGTCAGGATCTTAGATAAACCCTTGATGAATTCATGACAATCGCCACAAACTCTCAAGTTTTTGAAGACTCGAATCATCCTTCTACTCTCTTCCCGGCCACCACAAACCAATGCTAGCCCAATTGCCAGCTTCTCACTATGAACTCTCAAGCTCTCCTCCTTGGATTCTTCTTCCACATCTCGCAATGCATATTTCACCCCATAAACATAACCTAATTCTTCTTTCATCTTCTTCTCCATTTCTTTCAAGACTTCTTGTATTTTCTCAATTAGTGGGTGTGTGTCATCTCCACCACAGAAGAAGTGAACCTCCTTGTCAATCTCTACCCAACTGCGCCCTGCTTCTTTCTTCAACCTCTTTGTCTTCACCAATTCCCTTATTCTCTCACACTCATTCCAGTAGCCAGCATCTGCATAAATATTTGACAGCATTACATAGTTGACAGGATTATTACCATCCAATCTCAAGACAATTTCACCTACTTCTCTCCCCAGTTCCAAGTCTCCATGCACCCTGCAAGCACTGAGCAATGTCTGCCATATCCCTATATTCGGCTTTAGAGGCATCCTTTTGATGATATTCTTAGCTTCTTTTAAGCGCCCTGCTCGGCCAAGGAGATCAACCATACAAGCATAATGCTCTACTCTAGCTTTGATCCTATGATCACTACACAACTTAGAGAAATATTCTTGGCCTTCTTCGATTAGTCCAGAATGGCTACAGGCTAAGAGTACAGCCAAGTAAGTAACATCATCAGGCTCAATATTATCAATTTGCATTTTGTTGAAGAGAGAAACAGCCTCTTTTGCAAGACCATGCTTCCCATAGCCATTGATCAGAATTGTCCAAGAAATCACATCTCTCATCGACATTTCAGTGAAAAATCTCTCTGCTTCATCAATCACTCCACATTTGAGATACATATCCACAATTGAATTGGATACTGATATGTCTGAACCAGCTGGAACTTTAGTGGTGTAGGCATGCATTTGCTTGCCTTGCTCTACAAATGCAAAGTCAGCAAACGCACCTATTATGCTTGACAGAACAAACCCATCAGCTTGAATGTTGCTCTCTCTAAGTTGCCTAAACAAGTCCATTGCTTCTGCTAGGTTTCCTTCTTGAGCATAACCAAGAATCAGTGCACTCCATGATATCACATGCTTCTGTTTAACTTGATCAAATACTCTCCGAGCTGCACACAACTTCCCACATTTCACATATTGATCGATAACAGCACCTGCAACACTAGTTGTATTTACATATGGAAAACCACTAGTGATCAAGAAAGCATGAATTTGGGATCCTTCTCTAATTGCACCAAGACCACTACAAGCCTTGAATGTGCTTGTAAGTGTGTACTCATCGGGGGCTTGCCTATCTTCTAGCATTTTTTGAAACAAAATTACAGCTTTCTTACCTAATCCTGCAAAAGTGAATCCTGCTATCATTGAATTCCAACTTATAAGATTTCTAACCGGCATAATATCAAACATGTCGGAAGCTTCATTGATTCTTCCACACTTCGAGTACATATCAACAATAGAATTGCCCACCACAATCACCATGTCAAATCCAGTTTTCACACAAATATCATGAATCTGCATCCCAACATAAGGAAGATTCAACAAACCGCAAGCTTTAAGATTAGTTGAGAAAGTGAATTCATTAGGTTTCACATCAGATAATCCCATTTGAGAGAATAGAAACAATGACTCTTTGGCATTACCATTCTGTATGTGTCCACACATAAGAGCTGTCCAAGAAACCACGTTTCTTTCAAGCATTTTATCAAACATAACACAAGCAATGTCCACTCTACCACATTTTCCATACATATCTATAAGATCATTGTTCAACATCAAATCAAATCCGTGTCCTTCTTTTACTACGGCTCCATGCACTTGCACTCCTTGATTAAGTAGCAATTTTTTCGAACAGCAGCGCAACAGCTCTGCAAGTCTCTGCCTCTCGCTCAAAACTGGAAACGAAAACTTTTTCATTATTTATCAGAGGCCAAAAATCTATACTTTACGCTCTGTTTGGATGGAGTGAGGTGAAGGGTAATTAAAGGACTAGTAGGGGAAGGTAAGGACAGGGAAGGGAGGAGAAGGATGGGAAGTGTACATAACAACCTTTCCCTTGTTTGGGAAAAGAGTGAGGTGAAGGGAAAGTAATATATGTCCCTTGATTGGGAGGAAGGGTAATTGAAGGAAGATTAAGTGCTAAAAAACAAAAAAGAACCTAATGGCGAAAGGAATTGGAACCTTGAAAATCAGAGAACTGGAAAATCTCTTTGTACCCATTTTGCGAAACTGCAAGAACATGGAAGAACTGAAGAAAAACCATGCTCTTATTATCAAGTACTCGGTCTCACAGAGTAGCTTCCTGGTGACAAAAATGGTAGATGTGTGTGATAGCAGAGAAGATATGAATTATGCAGGCTTGCTTTTTAAGCAAGTTATTGAACCAAATGCCTATTTATACAACGCAATGATAAGAGCATATACCCACAACTCTAAGTATGGCCAAACAATCTGTGTTTATAAGCAAATGCTAAGGCAAAACCCCCCACGAAGTGAAAACCCCATTTTCCCTGACGAATTCACATTCCCATTTGTGGTAAAATCCTGTGCGAGGCTTGTGTTCCATAATCTAGGTAAGCAAGTACATGCCCACTTCTTCAAATTTGGGCCAATGTCCCATCTTATCACAGAAAATGCTTTGATTGATATGTATACGAAGTGCGATAATTTGTTAGATGCACATAAAGTGTTTGATGAAATGGACGAAAGAGATGTGATTTCATGGAATGGTATTATTTCTGGGCATGTTAGATTGGGTCAAATGAGAAAGGCAAGAGCTATATTTGATGAAATGCCTAATAGAACTGTAGTCTCTTGGACGGCAATGATTTCTGGGTACACTCGTATTGGGTCTTACATAGATGCATTAGATATGTTTCGGCGAATGCAAGTTGTTGGTATAGAGCCTGATGAGGGAAGTATTGTTTCTGTCTTGCCAGCTTGTGCTCAGCTGGGCGCTCTTGAGGTTGGAAAATGGATACATATGTATTGTGATAGAAATGGGCTATTGAAGAGAACCTGTACATGTAATGCTCTTATTGAAATGTATACAAAATGTGGCTGTATTGATCAAGCTTGCCAGTTGTTCGATCAAATGCATGAAAGGGATGTGATTTCTTGGAGTACCATGATCACAGGGCTAGCAAATCATGGGAAAGCTTGTGAAGCAATTGCAATGTTTGAAAGAATGAAGCAAGCAAAGATTGAACCAAATGGTATAACATTTGTTAGCCTTTTATCAGCTTGTGCTCATGCTGGTTTTTGGCAGGAAGGGTTAATGTATTTTGATACCATGAAAAAGGATTTTCATATAGAACCAGAAATTGAACATTATGGTAGTTTGGTTGATCTTCTTGGGCGTGCAGGACGCCTTGGTCAGGCTCTGGACATTGCAGAGAAGATGCCTATGAAGCCAGATTCAAAGATATGGGGTTCTTTATTAAGCTCTTGTAGAACACACTGTAATATTGAAATTGCTGTCATTGCAATGAAGCACCTTGAAGAGCTCGAACCAGATGATATGGGGAATTATGTTTTGCTTTCCAATATATATGCAGATCTTGGCAAGTGGGAGGATGTGTCGAGGATGCGGAAACTCGTAAGAAGCAAGAACATGAAGAAAACTCCCGGGTGTAGTTTAATTGAGGTAAACAATCTTGTTCAAGAATTTGTATCAGGGGATGATTCAAAGCCATTTTCAAAAGACATCTTCTGGTTGTTGGAGCTACTGGCTTTCCATCGGGATATAGCTGAACATATAATTGAAATAATGCCAGAGGATGGGTGTAAGTGAGCAGGTGAAAGTCGAGAACAAATGTCTATGTAGCGGCTATCTCATTAAATGGATCTATCATTTTCAAAGGAAAGTATCCATTGTTTCTTTAGTTACTTGTTAAACGGTGATCTTCTTCCATACACCAGAGTCCCTCCTGGTTTGGTAGGATTTGCTCGACACTGTTCGTAGACGAAGAACAATAGGCAAAGTAGAAGTTATCAATCCTATAAATACATCATTGCTCTCATCAAAGGACGAAGAATGAACCTGTATTGTTGAATAAATATGATTGCCTAGTTTCATGAATAAAGACAGTCATAGAAGAAACAGTTAATCTATGCTCATGAAATGACCAAAAAAAAATCCGAGCATTCCACATCTGAAGAATGAAGTGGAAAACCCGCTGCCTGAAGCAAGTGCTTTCAATCGATCACCCAAGCTTCCCAGACAACAACAATGCACAGCAACAAATGGCTTAATCATGTATACTACTAGTTAACAGTAGAATGAGAGTTTTTTGGCGAACTGATACTATATTCAGTGAACGCATCTGCAAAAGGGCACGAACCACGAAAAAAAAAAGCATAAATTTACTAGGTAACCAATTTGCCAAAAAAACGTGTAGTTCAAGGTAGAATTACTAGGTCCACTAGGAGTCTAGGATCCCATCAAATGTCAAAATATGAACTAATACATGTTGAAATAAACTACAAACGGATCAAATAGCTGAATCACCGCACAAAAGAGAAGCCAATGATTATAATTATTACATATACACTGCAATCCATGACTACTGCCTCAATGGCCTTCTGCATCAGCAAACCTACCTCCAAAGCCTTGCCTGCTTGTTCAGCCCAGTCATTTTGGCTTGTTGAAGGAACATTATATTCTCCACCAACATTCCTTTTAAAACCTCTCTCATTATTGTAAAGAAGCCGTGCCAGTACAAGAGTGAGATTAGTCAGCAAAACAAGATAAAGAGGCCTAAAACTTATGATGCTCTTTATTATGTTGCTGCCTAGTAGTGGAAATCCTAAATATGAAAAGACAACAAGAAGGGCTACAGTTACAGAACCAAAAAAACGGTATCTCTCAGATGCTGCAATGGCAGTGCTTATTTGACTCAGAGTCAAAAATCTATTTGGGCGTGTCTGTGGTTCTAAGTTTTGCATAGTGCCTGAAGTAGACATAGTTAACTTCTGATTCGTTGATAAGAGCAACGGCGATTGCTCATTGCTGCCTCCATCTGAAGCAGAAGCTCTTGAGGTTTCTATGCCCATCTTGTGTGTGTGAGAGGGAGGTTCTAGATTGCTTGCACTCTGGTCAGCATCAATAGTGGGATCATTATTTGGCAACATAGAGCTGGATCCCTCATAACCACCATTAGGAGAAGCTGCAAATCATCATAACCCATAAGCAAGAAGCAATAATAAAAATTTCAGTTGCCATCAGATGCATTTTAAGAATTTATGGGTTCAAAAAAACTGACACTTGAAGCCTCTCTCTCCGCCTTCCTCTATCAATTTACACACTAACTTATCTCAGTAATTCCACCCTGAGCACAACTTCCCAACCACCCAAAACAAATATGCAGAGAAAAAAAATAAATGGAAAATTACAATGAAATAAGGTTATAAGGAAAATGCTAAACTTACCCGTTAACACCCTTACGTGGCACAATGTATTTGTGCAAAAATATCCCTATTTTGTTTTATATTACTTTGCTTTAATAAGAACAAAAATATAAATTTACTAATATTTATTTAATAAGTGCACAGCTCTATTTTTTTTTACAAAAATCCTTGATTTGCTTTGTTTTTTCTACTTTGATTTTGTTAGCATCTAATACATGAGTGCAGAGATTTGTTGTGCTACCCATTTATTTTTTTAGTATATAAAATGAGACAAATAATGATAGATATGATCATATGTATAGAGCTTATATAAAAATTAAAAAAAAATTATCTTATATTGTAACTTGTAAGGTGTTGAGTTGTTAAAAGTTGGTGGTAATATTAAGTTGGTAAGTGTAGCATTACTCACGATATAATGACCAGAATCACCATAACCTATTATATTCTTACTAAGACAGCCACCACCTACCCCTCTAAAATACACAGGACTTAACTCCAAAATTCCCCTGCAGAAATGGAGAGGGATGGTCTGTGACAACAAAAAATATGAAACCACAAAAACGCTGCTGATGGAGGAGGTAAAATCTAGCAAACCAAAATACATTTTCCACTAGAATAAGTTTGACAGGCAAACAATTTCAAATTTTCAATCTATCACAATTTAATTTCTTCAACATTTTTTTGTTCCTCTTGTCTCTATTACTGTGAGGAAAACCAGCACGAACACGAAAACTTACCCAAAAGCCAAAATTCCTTTTCCTGACCAATAACAACTGGGCATAAACTGAGCTCCAGGCAAAGTCCATATCACAAAACACAACAGATAACACATAGCAATTCCGGTGGCCACAAAAGCGCACTAATTAATGGATTTTCAAATCTTAAATTAGAAAAATTGGCAAATACTAACCTAAAAACAACTGAATCAATTATAGGCAGTTACAGTAGCAAAAATTTAGTCCAATTTAAAGTCTATTCAGTAAAACAATAATGCAATCCAATAACAGATAGTAAGATATGCAGAGAGAGAGAGGCTTTACCGGTGATTTGATCGGAGAGATGAGGTGGTGGTGTTGGTGGATCTTCAAGGTGGAGCTGGGAATTCAATTGCTGAGATGAATCGGCGTTTGGTTTATCGAAGGATTCGGAGGGTAAGGTTTGGTTCCAACCGGTGATGAGCGCTAATCGGTCAGCTCCTTTTTCAAGGATCTTCCTTCTTCTAGATTCTCTAGTAGCTGCGGTGCTGGTTGCCATTATCTCCTGCGTGACTAGTCACTACTCGCAAATCGCAATTCAACTATTATTCTCCGTCATGTTTCATTGTATGATTATTATAATTAGGGATAATAATTATAGAAATGCTAGTATCACCCTCCTT
>CATKHJ010560396.1:0-11206 GCA_949750685.1 Vernicia montana | reverse complement strand
TCAAGAATAATCAGATAGCATAGGATTTCTTCCTTGTTTATTCAAGTTAATGAATTCTCTCTTGGCGATCACTTACCTCTATACATAACTAGTTAGAACCATCACATACCATATACCTATACATGAATAGCATAAGTATGTAAGCGGTAACAAATCCCAACTACCAATGAATGAGATATAGTGTCCCTCATGTCAAAGGACTATATGTACAATTATGACATAGACAATGATTTATTGACTAGCATTAAAACTCCATGCTATCATCATCTAACATTACAGTTTAATCATTCATCACATGAATATCCACTTATTTATATCAACAACATTTGTCAAGCAGCATGATGCTCACTGCCTCTATAATCATAAGTATCACATATTGATTATAGAATATAAATAGAGGTGACGGTCTACCAGAATTAATGATGCCCAATCATTATTCCTATGACCATGAATATTTAAAGTATTTGTTATAGAGCGATCTGTCATCCATATTCTCAACACTTGAGAATAGATCCTCTTACAAAATACTAATGGACTACAAATATATATTTAATATAATGGAACAATTGATTTATAGAAACATATATTTATTTCCACTAATTAAGATGTTGTTTTACATTTACATAAATATATATATACAGCTCTAGGGCATATACTCTAACACGTTCATGGACATGAACGCTCGTTCATATGGTTGAACGTGCGTTCAAAAAGCCCCAGCGTGAACAGTAACAAATTATAGAATCGAAGATGAACGTTCTTTCATGGAACATGAACACTCATTCATCTATTTGAACGCTCGTTCAGAAGTCTTCTGTGAGAATAGTTAAAGTTAAAGATTATGAGTTGAACGTTCGTTCAAGTGTGGTGAACACTCATTCATCATGTCGGGGCTGAACAAAATTGATGGGCTATATAAAGAAAATTAAGCCCTAAATCAGTTCATTTAAGCCATTTGCTCCTCCCTAACCCTAAAACTCCAAGAGAAACACCACACCCACCCATATTAAATGTAAGATACTTCAGTTATTGCATCAATTAAGGGATCTAAAGTTGCTAGAAGTCATCCTTTCTTCCATTATTGAAGCAATTATTGAAGAGGTAAGTTATGGTTTTGACTTTCATTTATGTTCTTCTTCTTTCCTGTTATGAGTCTGTGTTTAGGGAGGGAATAGGATTAAGAATTATGAGACTAGCATGTATATGATGATTAAGTGTATGAATTAAACTATTTATTGGCTATTGTGTATTAATGTGAATAGTTCCTCCTAGAAGACATGATGAGAAACATGATGGTTGTGATGAGCCCTATTGCTTGATGTGATAGAGGATCTTCTATGAGATACTAGAGCATTCTTTTTATCTAAGGTCAGTAGAAAATATACTACTATATTTGTATTTGTTATCCTAAGGCCTAAAGCCTAAATTATTGATAAACTACCATGTGAAACTGTATATGAATGAATCTATTAATCCATTTGAATCATGTGAACCCAAATTCTTTTATTGGTGAATTTACAACCTCTATATAATTATGTGAACCATAAGAATTCCATTTGAACCATGGGAACCTTTAAATTTCTATCATCAGATGATATGTGTTAAATGGTATAGAAATCCCCAACAGATGTGGGTTAATCATCAGACATTGTGCACATTGTAACCCGATGGATAGGGTATAATATCCTACCCCTATCTAGTCCTAGACGTGGAACCCAATCAGTTTCATGTATATTATGTGGAAGAGTATGTTGATAAAAGACCTCTACTCTTATTATGTGGAAAAGTATGCCTACCTAGCCTCTACTCTTATTTTCATGTGGGAAGAATGCTAATAAAATGCCTCCACTCCTGGATCTTTCATGTGGATGATTTCTATTTTCATTTAACTATAAGTTATGATTTCTTTCATGAGTTATATGTATATATATTCTTATATTACACTACCAGTTGATTCAATTGAACCATATGAACCTAATTGTTATATTATAAGTCACTTAACGAGATATGAGCCCTACCATCCTTGTGAGCTAGCCTTGAATTACCTATCCTAACAAGTATGATAGTATATTCTTTACCCATTACTTTATCTCATTAGTTATTCCATTTTTCAAGAGATTTGAAGTTTATCAGCTCTGTTCTTTAGGCATCTTTCTTCCTAGAGAACCATTTTGATCAATGTAATTTCTCCTTACTATTATTTGTAATTGAAGTATAATGTAGTGCTCCATGAGTGTAGTGAGAGTTATTTTTATGGCCTAAGTGGCAATTTCGTGGATGATATTATATGTATTGTTTATGAGAATATATGGAATGATGAGTATTATGAACTTATTAGATTATGTGTATGTGTATGTGTTTAGGTTCTAATCTTAGGATGTGTATGTGTTAGTTGTTATAATGTCATGAGGATTATGTGTTTAGATGGGTTCTATGGGTTTTTAGTAGCCTTATGCCTACCCATGCCTTAGGACTGTCACAGTTGCGAAGTTGGGCTGTGACAAAGTTGATATCAGAGCATAAGTTTAAGTCTAGTTTAGACTATATGAGATTTTAGTTATGTGAACACCATGGAGCATAGGAAAATTCCTTTATATCTATTAAAGTCATCATTTATGTGTAAATCCGCATTAACCGTTATGTTTTTATCTTATATATGCCTCCTAGATGAGGAAGAGGAAGGGGAAGAGGTAAACCAAGATGAGTTCCTCTTGAGAATGTAAATGCACCGAATGTGGCTTTGAATGCCGCTTCCATTCATGAGGAACCACTTGAACCACCTATAGCTAGACATCGGGTTCTAGCAGAGGAAGTCAATGTTCCTCCAAGAGGTGATGATGATGATTTGAGGTGAGAGAATGAAGAACTACACCGAGAATTAGATGAGTTGAGACGGTTGAGGCAACCAGATACTAATGTAGCACCATCGCCTCATCCTCCACTAGTATAAGAGAGAATGCCACCGCCACCGGCTCCTATAAATGCTCTTATTCTTAGACATATGGCTAGGAGGGTGATTGATGATGGTGAGGTGAGCATGTATAGTTTCCTGAAGATGGGACTCCCGAAATTTCATGGTGAGTATAAAGAAGAACAGCATGGATTCATCGAGACAGTAGAGAAGGTAGTGAGACGGTTGCCATGTTCTAATCAAGGGCAATCGAGTTGGTAAGACTTTTATTGAAGGACAATACATAGGATTGGTTTCAACAACATGTGGAGAACCAATTATATAAGAAGGTACCACCGGTATAGGAACAATTCAAACAGGATATGATTGATGAGTTCTTGGGTGAAGGAGAAAGGGAAAACAAAATAGCCTAATTTGAAAAGCTGAAGCAGCAAGGCATGTCAGTGACTGACTATGCTAAAGAGTTCACTTGGTTGAGCAAGTTTGCTCAAGAGGTAGTGCCTATATAAGCAGCAAGGATAAAGAGATTTTGGAGGGGTTTGATTGCACATCGACACAATGCTCTATGTTCCATTGAATTTACTTCTTTGTCTAAGTTGATTGATAAGGCAAAACAAATGGAATCTAAGAGTAAGGAAGATAGAGCAGAGAGGAACAAGAACAAGCCCATGGGATTTGGTAACCAGAGTAGGGGTGGAAGGAGTAGTTTCCATATGAAGATAGTTGAACCTGCTACTTCTACTGTGCCTCAAAGTCAATACAAGGGAGGTAGGCAGGGCAGAGGACAGACTAGAGAGGTATCAGTGGTTTCTACTCCAGCCACCAGCTCTACACCTAAACATGATAAGTGGAGTTATAGTCAACCTACTTGTGCTACATGTGGGCAAAATCATAAGGGATCATGTAGAAGGAACAATGGGACTTGTTTCAAGTGTGGACAAATAGGACATTTTATAAAAAATTATCCATTATAAGAAGATCACCAGAATACACTTACTACTTCCCAACCTACAGTACAGATGGCTAGGCCTGATACTAGGAGCTCTGGGGGTAGAGGAAGAGTTCAAGGCCAAACGCCAAGAACTAGTCAAGCTTCATAGGGGAAAGGTAAAGGCAGAGTATTTGACCTTAACCAGTAAAAGGCCCATGCTTCCAATACTACAGTGATAGGTATCCTTCCTATTCAAGATGTACAAGCTAGAGTTCTATTTCATTTTGTGCTACCCATTCTTTTATCTCACAATGTTTTGCTAAGAGACTGGGAAATGGTAAAGAACTTATGAGTAATCCTTTAGAAGTGTCCACACCTTTAAGGGAAACAATAGAGGTGAACATGTGTACCTTTCATACATAGTAGAGATTGATGGGAGAAAGCTTCCAAGTGATTTGATTGAGTTAGAAGTGTTAAACTTCAATGTAATTCTTGTCATGGACTGGTTGTCTAAACACTATGCTCACATAGATTGCCATGATAAAAAGATAATGTTCAAACCACAAGGTGAGAGTGAGTTTGTGTTTCAAGGGGATAGAAGTGAAGTGCCTTTTAATTTGATATCGGCCATTGGGGCAAGAAGACTTCTAAGAAATGGGTGTCATGGATATTTGACACATGTGATTGATATGAGGGAGACTCCTAATGAGGTGCAACAAATACTAATAGTTAGTGAGTTTCCAGATGTATTTCCAGAAGAGTTACCAAAGTTACCACCCAAAAGGGAGATTGAGTTCAATATTGAACTTTTTCCTGGTACGCAACCAATATCCATTCCTCCTTACAGAATGGCACCTGTAGAGTTGAAGGAATTGAAAGTTCAGTTGCAAGACTTATTGGATAAGGGATTCATAAGACTGAGCAGTTCTCCATGGGGAGCTCCAGTCCTCGTTGTGAAGAATAAGGATGGATCGCTTAGGCTTTACATCGACTATAAGCAGTTGAACAAAGTGACGATCAAGAACAAATATCCCTTGACTAGGATAGATGATTTGTTTGATCAATTGTAAGGAGCAAGTCACTTCTCCAAGATTGATATCATATCAGGTTATCATCAACTCAGAATCAAGAATGAGGATATATGTAAGACTGCCTTTAGGACGAGGTATGGCCACTATGAGTTCACAGTGTTACCATTTGGGTTAACCAATGCCCCAGTAACATTTATGGACTTGATGAATCGGGTGTTCAAGCCATATTTTGATAAGTTTGTCATTGTTTTCAGTGATGATATCCTTATCTACTCCAAGAGTAGAGAACAGCACGAAGAGCATATGAGAGTGGTATTGCAGACCTTAAAGGAGCATTAGTTATATGCCAAGCTATCGAAGTGTGAGTTTTGGCTCGATCATGTGTGCTTCTTAAGATATATGGTTAATAAAGATGGCATTCAAGTGGATCCTAAGAAGATTGAGGCAGTGATGAGTTGGCCTAGACCTACGAATGTAATGGAGGTCTGTAGTTTTCTTTGCTTAGCAGGTTATTATAGGAGATTTGTCAAAGATTTCTCCAAAATAGCTTCTCCATTAACCAAGTTAACAAGAAGGAAAGTGAAATTTCAGTAGGATGATGAGTGTGAACAGAGTTTTCAGAAACTCAAAACTTACCTCACTACTGCTCCAATACTAGTATTACCAGAAGGATCAGGTGGATTTGCAGTATACTGTGATGCTTTAAGAGTATGACTTGGATGTATTCTTATGCAACATGGAAAGGTGATTGCATACGCATCGAGACAATTGAAGAAGCATGAGATGAATTACCCTACGCGTGATCTAGAAATGGCAGCAGTTATCTTTGCTCTCAAGATATGGAGGCATTATCTCTATGGTGAGAAGTGTGAGATCTACACCAATCATAAAAGCCTTCAATATATCTTACAATAGAGGGACTTGAACCTAAGGCAGAAGAGATGGGTAGAGCTACTCAAGGATTATGATTGTCAAATCCTTTATCATCCTGGTAAAGCTAATGTGGTAGCGGATGCCTTGAGTAGAAAATCTATGGGGAGTTTAGCCTATATTGCAGTGGGAAAGAGACCTTTAATAAAAGAGTAGAAGGAGTTGTTCAACAAAGGGTTACAATTTGAGGTTTCTGAATCTCAAGTAGTAATTGCTCACTTTCAATTGAAACCCAAGTTGATTGATGAGATTAAGTCCTTGTAAGAGAAGATCCTTCACTTATCAAGTTGAAGATAGAAGTTCAAGTGGGTTAGACAACATAATTTGAGGTGAGAGATGATGTGTTAATGTAGGGGACGAGGTTATGTGTACCAGATGTGAATGATCTTATAGAGAAAATCATGAAAAAGATCCATCAAGCACCATACAGTGTTCATCCAGGCACAACCAAAATGTATCATGACTTGAGGGATTACTATTGGTGGTCTGGTATAAAGAAGGATGTAGCTAAGTTTTTATCTTTGTTTTTGACATGTCAGAAAGTCAAGTTTGAACACCAAAAGCCATCCGGTCTATTATAAGAGATCAAGCTACTCGAGTGAAAGTGAGAGCATATTACGATGGATTTTATGGTAGGGTTGCCAAAGACTTTTAGAGGTTATGATTCTATATGGGTGATAGTTGACAGATTGACCAAGTTAGCTCACTTCCTATAAGTAAGGACAACCTACACAGTAGCCCAATATGTATAGTTGTATTTGAACAAAATTGTGAGCCTTCACGGTGTACCAATATCTATCATTTCAGATAAAGGTACTCAATTCACATCTAGATTCTAGCATAAGTTGCAAGAAGCATTAGGTACTCAATTAGACTTCAATACAGCTTTTTATCCATAGACCGATGGACAATCAGAGAGAACCATATAGACTCTAAAGGATATGCTCAGAATGTGTGTGCTAGACTTTGGTGGGAGTTGGGATAAGTATTTGCCCTTAATAGAGTTTGCATACAATAATAGTTATCACTCCACCATTGGCATGGCACCGTATGAGGCATTGTATGGTAGAAAATGTATATCACCGGTATGTTGGATGGAAGTAGGAGACAAATGCATCAAAAGGCATGAATTGAATAAGTAAACTTCAGAGAAAGTGCTAATGATACGTGAAGGATTGAAAACTGCCTTCAGTAGACATATGCAGATCCAAAGAGGAAAGATGTCCACTTTTTAGTAGGAGACCATGTCTTTCTTAAAGTCTCTCCTATGAGAGGTGGGATGAGATTTGGTAAAAAAGGTAAACTTTCACCTAGATTTGTGGGACCATTAGAGGTGTTAGAAAGAGTTGGCAATGTCACCTATAGACTAGCTCATCCACCAAGTTTAGGTCATGTATATCTCATATTTCATGTGTCTATATTGAGAAAGTATGTGCCGGATCCATCACATGTATTGCAATCGCAAGCTCTAGAAGTGGATGAGAACTTGACCTATTAGGAGGTACCGATTGCAATCATTGATAGGTAAGTGAAGAAGTTGAGGAACAAAGAAATAGCAATGGTTAAGGTACAATGGAAGAATTATAATGTAGAAGAGTGAACATGGAAAAGTGAACAAGATATGTTGCATAAGTATCCCTATTTGTTTCATGTGTAATACAAGTGAACTATATGTATTTGTAAAATTTGAGGACGGATTTTTATAAGGAGGGAAGAATGTAATACCCCAAGTTTGTGTATATGTATCCATTTAATTATTTGCATGAATTACATGTTAAGCTTCATGGGTACTTATGAGTTATGTGTTGTATGCTAAGTGATATATGATTATGTGGTGTTTATATTGAGATAAGGCTAATGGGATGAGTTTATGGCTTTATGTGGTGAATTGGTGGATGTTTTGAAAGTTTTGGAGTGTGAATGCTCATTCATAGACATGAACACTCGTTCATATGGTTGAACGTGCGTTCAGAAAGCCCTAGTGTGAATAGTAATAAATTATAGAATCGGAGATGAACGTTCTTTCATAGAACATGAACGCTCGTTCATCTATTTGAACGCTCATTCAAAAGTCTTATGAGAGAATAGTTAAAGTTAAAGATTATGAGATAAACACTCGTTCATGTGTGGTGAACGTTCATTCATCATGTTGGGGCTGAACAGAATTGACGGGCTATATAAAGAAAATTAAGCCCTAAATCAGTTCATTTAAGTCATTTGCTCCTCCCTAACCCTAAAACTCCAAAAGAAACACCACACCCACCCATATTAAATGTAATATACTTCAGTTATTGCATCAATTAAGGGATCCAAAGTTGCTAGAAGTCATTCTTTCTTCCATTATTAAAGCATTTATTGAAGAGGTAAGTTATGGTTTTGACTTTCATTTGTGTTCTTCTTCTTTCCTGTTATGAGTCTATGTTTGGGGAGGGAATAGGATTAAGAATCATGAGACTAGCATGTATATGATGATTAAGAGTATGAATTAATCTATTTATTGGCTATTATGTATTAATGTGAATAGTTCCTCCTAGAAGACATGATGGTTGTGATGAGCCATATTGCTTGATGTGATAGAGGATCTTCTAAGAGATAGTAGAGCATTCTTTTTGGTTAAGGTAAGTAGAAAATATACTACTATATTTGTATTTGTTATCCTAAGGCCTAAAGCATAAATTATTGATAAACTACCATGTGAAAAACGTATATGAATGAATCCATGAATCCATTTGAATCATGTGAACCCAAATTCTTTTATTGGTGAATTTCCAACTGCTATATGATTATGTGAACCATAAGAATTTCATTTGAACCATATGAACCTTTAAATTTCTATCATGAGATGATATGTGTTAAATGGTATAGAAATCCTTGGCTGATGTGGGTTAATCATCAGACATTGTGCACATTATAAATCGATGGATAGGGTATAATATCCTACCCCTATCTAAGAAGGGTAAATTATCCTAAATGTGGAACCCGATCAGTTTCATGTATATTATGTGGAAGAGTTTGTCGATAAAAGACCTCTACTCTTATTATGTGGAAGAGTATGCCTACCTAGCCTCTACTCTTATTTTCATGTGGGCAGAATGCTAATAAAATGCTCCTACTCCTAGATATTTCATGTGGATGATTTCTATTTTCATTTAACTATGAGTTATGATTTCTTTCATGAGTTATATGTATCTATATTCTTATATTACACTACCAGTTGATTCAATTGAACCATATGAACCTAATTGTTATATTATAAGTCATTTGATGAGATATGAGCCTTATCGTCCTTGTGAGCTAGCCTTGAATTATCTAGCCTCATAAGTATGGTAGTATATTCTTTACTCACTGCTTTATCTCATTAGTGATTCCATTTTTCAAGAGATTAGAAGTTTATCAGCTTGATTTTTCAGGTATCTTTCTTCCTAGAGAACCATTTTGATCAATGTAATTTCTCATTATTATTATTTGTAATTGAAGTATACTGTAGTGCTCCATGAGTGTAGAGAGAGTTATTTTTATGGCCTAAGTGGCAATTTCATAGATGATATTATATGTATTATTTATGAGAATATATGGAATAATATGAGTATTATGAACTTATTAGATTATGAGTATGTGTATGTGTTCAGGTTCTTATCTTGGGATGTGTATGTGTTAGTTGTTATGATGCCATGAGGATTGTGTGTTTAGATGGGTTCTACGAGTTTTTGGTGGCCTTATGCCTACCCATGCCCTAGGACCGTCACAGTTGCGAAGTTAAGCTGTGACAGAGGGACTGTCAGTGTGAAACCCCAACATTGGCCGTCCTCCTTCTGACACCGCCACCATCACTAAAATTGCAAGCGTCTAGCGACCTTGAGGGGACCAGCGATGGCAAGAAACAACGGCCGGCAGCAACGTACACGTTATCCAGAACGTCACCGATGTCGTGGACTTCTAAAGGCGATTCCAGCTGTTTCCAAGCTCCGTTCCCAATGATTTTGGTGTCGTTGGAATCGTATCATCCCCAACTTTGATTTGATACCCTTCTTGCCACCTATCGTTGATCGGAACACTAGATCAAAAAATGAGAATACCGAACCTTTCGAGGCATTTTTCGGCGAAAGTAGGGGAAACAAAGCTACACCGCCGACACCATTAGATCTTACAATTCAAGATCGACCCACCGGTATAAACTGCACCGCCATTGGCCATTTTCGACAGCGACGCATCGCCGGCCCGTCACCGGAGCGTGGGTCCCCGTGCTGCCGGCGACCCAGAAAATCCAAAATGCTTCTTTTCATACATACATTCCGATTCCGGAGCTAATTTGTGATAATTTGATTCCGGTGAGCCTAAAATGCTCTTTTATTAAATTAATTTCGGTATTTAAATGCCTGAAAAATTAGTGATTCACCTATATTTATTTGTTTTTAATGCTAATTGATAAGTTAACAATATTATAAGATTGTATGAAATTAATTAAAATGAAGTTATATTACCGATAAATTTCGTGTAATTATATATAGTTAATTATGAGTAAATTAAAATATTTTTATTAAGCAAATGAAAATAATATTGTATAATTAATGAATTTTATATATATGAGATTTAAGTTATTTTTAATCAAATGTTAAAATGAAATATTTCTATAAAAAAAATTTATTATTTAAAATGAAATGTGGAATAAGGTAATATTTAATGAATTGAATATAAAATTAGAATTTTGAAATAAGAACATGGGATTGAAAATTTCAAAGATAGGCCAATTGGCCAATATACAAGTATGTGTATATGTTGATTGGAAAATTTATTGGTTAAATAAATGAATTTATTTCCATGTGTTAGACTTGAATTGATTGATTGTGAGTAGAATATTATAAAGTTAAATGTTAAATTAAGTATTGGCATTAATACTTAGGAGATTAGGCTAAGATCAACTTACTTTAAATTTTATATATCAATGTGCAATGTATGATTGGATATGTAATGATGATATAGAGACAAGAAGAGATCATGATAAAGAAAGAAGTCAAGAGTCATCTTATCACATCGCGCTTTTGGAATGAACGGTCCTAGGGCTTGGGTAACCATAAGGGCACCAAATACCCATAGAACCCATGAATTTTCACATACAATTAAAATTACAACAGCATAACAGCTAGACATTAAGCATTTCCATTCATTTACAATTTGCCCAAGATCACAACCTGCATAAAACTACACTTCCAAATTTTTTTTTCCTTATATCCTCAACTCCATAACCAATACAAACCCTCCCAAAGTTTTTCTCATACTCATTAATTTATATACAAGGTCAATTATTTAATTATTTAACTACATAATACAACATTGTGACAACTTATAAATATAATATTTGCAAGCAAAATATTATCTTCATACTTGCAAGCTCCAAGAGAGAAT
>CATKHJ010560372.1:0-16000 GCA_949750685.1 Vernicia montana | reverse complement strand
GAGCAAGCAAAAGCCAAGATGAAAAGAGGTGAAAACTCACCCCTAATGTCCTTAAGGACGAAGTGCATGGTCTTACCTCGAGTATCCTTTATTTGGGAAGCAAAGTCGAGCTTCCCTAAATCATAAGAACAGTTGTCTTTGATTAAGGTCTCCATGGCAATGACCTCTTCGGGAAAGAGATTCATCGGGATGTCAGGAAGACCATACACAGCAGGTACTTAGAGAGCACCTCGAAACCCAAAACCCTCATTACCTCGGAATTCCTCTATAATAACCACAGTGGTGAACTTAGTGTGCTAATTATTTACCTTATTTGGTTTATTAACAAATAAGTTACGACCAGGCTTCGCACCAGTACACCATACTCGCCTATCGCCAGAGCGAATAAATTTGAAGAAACACTGAAACATCCTTACTGTGGGGCAGAGACCCAAGGCTTTACAAATTACCTCAAATTGATGGAGGTCTTGAATCGAGTTCGATGATAGCATCATAGGATTGATGCAGAAATAATTAAAACACTCCGCCAGGAAGGGAGATGGTGGAAATCGCAGGCCAGCTTCGATTTGATGATAAAAGAAGATGATGTGGTCGTTGTCGTTGGTCATCTCAACGGTATTAGGGATTTTAAATTAACACAAATTCTAGCATCTGGTTTCAAAAAATCCACAGCAAACCTCTCTTGGTCTTTCAGATTTTCAACAAATTCGGTTAAATCCTTTGTCTTTAAGATGGAGGGGATATCTCCTCAAGCATTCTCCAGATCGATCTTGATGCTTTGGTAAGAATTTTCATCTTTTTTAGGAGCCATTGCAAAATAATAAAGAAAGAAATTGACAAGAAGTAAGAACAGGAGAGAATCTAGGAAGAACTTAGAAAAATTCTGGGAAAATTTGAAAGCGTAAGAAACTTCAAAAATGAAGAAGAAGGGGTTTTTAAAGGGAAATAAAACCCTAAAAAAATGTGCTGAGCAATCATTTCAAAAACGAAAACGGCGGCAAAAGTAGAGTACGTCTCTATAACTTCAAAAGCCCTAATTGAGCCACGTGTACAAAAAGTGCCTCAGCAATAAATGAGACACGCTTCAGACATGCCCTAGACTTTCGAGATTCATCAATAAATATAAAAGCCAGTTCGTCCAGAACATGAAACCGAGCTATTTCTACCGAAGTTCTCAAAAATGTAAACTTCGCCAAAATAGGGGGGCCACTGATAAGGGACAAAATATACCGAACTAGGTAGTAAAGTAAGTTGAGCCCGGCCCAATATAATATATTTACAAGCCCATTGACTAAAGTCAAATAAAGAGCCATCCAGTTCGTATCCAAGCAGGAAAAGGATCAGAACAATGCAGTAAGCCATTCTATATCTGAACCGGTCAAGGAAATCCATATTCAAATCTTGTAAGGATATATCTCCTATAAATACCTCAAAATTAAACTGACAAAAGGTACATGCATACTACAAGCAATATTTAGACATTATTGAGCCAATTCACTAACTTGACCGTCGGAGTGGCTTTGCTAGGCACCCCGCCTAGCCCACTTGACTCTTGTTTCTTCTTATAGGTGACATCAGTTCAGACCGAACTCAAACAAAGGTGAACTATTCTAAGCGATCTCACTTCGGTTGGAATCGGCTTCATCAAATATACAATCTATAAAATTCGCTAGAATTTGATTCAAACTCAATGCATAACTCGATTCACTTACAATGTTGAGATCTTTCACTTCTCCTACCTTTATAAAAAATTAAAAAATCAATTAAATCACACATGAATAACTTTTCTTCTTTTCTTTTAACCTCTTAGTTTACATGTATCTAAATCCAAACTTCTTAATTCAGAGGCCTTTAGTTTTGAATCACATACTCCTAACAGACAAAGAAAATTACTTTTCTTTAATCATTCCTATGTTAAAAAATGAATTAAACAAAAATATTTTTCTTTATAATTATATTCTAATTTTTGTCATACATATACACAAACGGTATTTTCGAGTTTTATTTTCGAGGAAATGAATCTTTGTTTACATATAAACACACCTGAATAAAAAAGTGGTCATTTGGTTTAACTGTTGGAAGCCAACTAATAAATGTTGTACTCTCATTAACTAGATTAACATGTTTCTAAAAAAAAAAATAAAATAATAGTTAATAGTTATTGGGAGTTCAAACAGCTATTAATTTGAGAAACTCTATTTTGAAACATTTTTGCCTTCTAGTAGCTTATTTAAATTTAAACCATGTTATCCTAATAAAAAAAATTACTAACAAAAATATATTTTCAAATTAAAATTTTTATACAACTATAATAATAAATAATTTTTCTGTTTAGCTATTAGTTAACAACAACAGTTAATAAAATTTTACAAAATGATCATATATTGTTTAGCTATCAGCTACTATCTTTCCACAATAATTATCAGCTACTAGATATCAATCACCGCTAAATTAAATAGGTCCAAAAACTTATTTTTGGTAAATTATATTGATGGTCACCAAACTTTGCACTTGATTGTAATAGAGTCATATAACTTCAATTTATCATTTTTTTTAATTACTAAATTCTAATTTTTATTTTAATCGTAAGTCACTTGGCAAAATTTAGTAACAACAATATTGACATGACACTAAAAATATAATATTTCATTGAAAAAAATTATATTATATCATATTAAGCTAAATAGCTAATATGTTTTCAAAAAAAAAAAAAAAAAGCTAAATAACTAATATAAGACTCAATACATTAATTAGTAAATACATTCTACCATAATAAAATAAGGTAAGAAAAAGAAACATAGTGAGTGGGTTTCACATTAACTTATATGAGAATATATTTTTTTTCTCCAATAAAATATTTTATTTTCAATTTTATATTAGGATTTCAGGGAATCGAATTCCAATAAATGACTTTTTATTGAAATAAAATTTAAAGTTTAATGACTAAAAAATAATAAATTGAAGATATGTGGCCTTACTAAAATCAAGTACAAAATTTGATGATCATTATTATGATTTACCCATTTATTTTATAATATATAAATCAAAATATAATTGATTTGTTTTCTTATTAGATTTCTATGTTTGTTTCCTGCTCATGTCATATTGTATTATTTGATATAATTATCTATTGTAATATTTGATATAATTATCAATTTGATACTTTAACACATTTATAATTGATATCTATAATATACATAATATTCTAAAAAAATCAAAATATACCAAACCATCGTTAATTTGTTTCTATAAATGTATAAGCTTAAATTTTTCATAAAACTTAATGAGTTTGTATTAATTACTTATGATTACGAGAGTAAATATAAAATTAACATAAATACATGTGTAATATATTGAAAGATAACATCATATAATTCAGGGAAATATAATCATTATTTCTAATAAGATAAAATCTAATTAATTTAATTAGAAATAATTTATAGATAGTCAATTGATAAAATCTAAATTCTAAACTTTTTATATCATTATTTTATATTCAATTTAATTAATTCTCATATTTTAGTTTAGTTTAATTTAATTTTAGTTTAAAATATTCTTTTGATATTCAATTTTAATACTTGTCAACCATTTCTCGTGGGATCGACACTTTACTTATACACTATATTACTTCTTAACGATATGTGCACTTGTAGAAATATCCGCAACAACCTACACTTTTTTTGAATTTATATAATATCCAAAATATTAGAATATGAATGTTTAAATTTGTTGAGAATCAATCTGTCTAACATGCTAACCCAACTTGCATATAATCCATTTGATTCTGCACAAAGTATGATATGTTTGATCTAAAATAAATTAATAAAAAATATAGATATTTTGAAAATTTTCAAATTCATTTTTAACACTGAAAAAAAATAACAAATTGACTTGACATGTAACTCGTAAAATATATTCAAGTTTAATTTGATTTTTTTTTTTTTTTGAGAGTCAATCTACTGTGAAATTCAATCCATCTATAATTCAAAATAACTTGAATCAAACTCACCGATCTAAATCAGTTGCCACCTCTAAACATTAGTGAGAATAAAACCTTAAATTCAATTTTAAATTTTAACTTTTGTAAGAATCCAATTTCAAATAAATTTTATTTTGCTAATAGATATAATTCAATTTATTTAATGTAAAACAGAAATGATTGTAAATTAAAAAAAAAGTTTTGTCATTTTAAGTTTAATTTTACAAAAATGTAATTTAATTCGATTTGACTCATAATCAAATTACACAAATATTCTTATAATTATATCTTAATTTCCCAAAATTATAGTACTATTATTAGTTATTTTTCAATAAATAAGAGTGTTGAATTATTTGGATTCGAGTCTATCCATAATGAGTGAGTGATCTGGTTCAAGTAAATAATATAAAATAAAACAAGTAAATAATTCACGTAAAATATAAAAATAAAACTTTTTTTTTTTTTTTTTTTTTTTTTTTTTTTGCAGAAGTTGAACTTGATCACAAAAATAAAACTTTTTCTGCAGAAGCTAAACTTGATCACAAAAAAGAAAAGAAAAAGAAATCTTTCTCTTTGAATAAAAGCATACTACTTGTAATACCCCATATTTATTTACACTGTAATATTTCAAGTTAATTATAAATCATTGAAAAGACAGTATTGTTTTCTAATGAAATACAAGTATATTTTTCAAATGTGTTAATTTTCAATTTAAGGATCCTGCAATCGAGGATGAGGATGAGGCTTCAATGACGAACCAAATCTATGACAGTAAGGATGAACCCTGATTACGAGACGGAGGAGAAGTCTTAATGGTATGGACAAGGTTTAATTACGAGGATGAGCCTAGCTGACGAGGATGAAACTTCGACGAGTAAATATGTGGGTTGACGAGGTAAGTGAGTTGTCGAAGACAAGCTCAAAAGTGAGAAGCTTCAATGACGAGGAAGAGAACAAACTCGATAAGAGTGAAGTGAGAAAGGAGCTCGGTACAAGAGAGACAAGTCGAGAGCTCAGTATTGAGACTGATGGGTACTTGCATATATGTATGAAGCGAACTAGATAGCTCATTGTAGTGTAGTGACGCTCAATGGATACACAAGTTTAAGGTATTGCCTACGAGTGTATGAGATTGCATGGCTTAGGCTGTAAGTTACCTACCTATGTATAGTATTATGTGAGGTGTATGGCTGAGAATGAAAGCTACCTAACTTTAAATAATATTGCAAGAAATATGTGTTTAAGGATGCAAGTTACCTAACACTGAATAGTTGGTCGGCCACTACAATTAATGCTTTGTTCATTTTCTCTTTATATAAGATGTCCTGTGCTACCTAACAATTATATTTTCTCTTCTTCTTCTCCAAATCTGATTTATTTCTTCTCTCCAAAGAAATTTTAAGATCTTAAGTGTTAAGCTAAGATTCAGGTGATCTCTTTCTTCTACCTTTCCTTAGAAGAGTTAGATAGATCAAGAGGTTGATTTAGTTGACCAGCTAAGCCTAGACTGTTAAGCATAGTGACTGTAGAGGTGATTTGAGCATAAAAGAAGGATTAATTTCTAAGTAAGTTATGAAATGTGTTAAAGCATAGTAAAACCACCATGAAATGTTATGTTTAAATCTTTTCATTGGGTTTAATTATCCTAAATGATCAAACTATATTATAATTATTTTTAATATTATTATTGTTATTATTATCTTCACTATCTATTGAGATCTAAATGTTGAATAACCTTATTATTTCGTTCTTTAACTATTGATAAACCATTTTTGAAATTGCTTAACTGATTATTGTTATAGACGAGACCATTGGGCCAATTGATTGATTGTTATATTTCTTACCGAACCAATGACCACGTGTTTGACAGAACGTCTTACTAATGGAGGAAAAACTATTAAACCGTGTGCACCAGTGACTTGATTGAAAGAGTCTAAATTGTTAGTATCCTACCTAGGGAGGGCTTTATACCCTAGGCATATGCTCGACCAAATATATGTAACTATTTAAAAGGGAGAAGTTATTGTCCTTACTGTTTAACACTACTTCAGTGTACTGTTGATTGTTTTGTTCTGTCGAAGCATACTGAACCCTTGGTGCGTATTTGTTCTTGGCACATAATGTATTATTTATTTGTTCCCTATAGATTTGATAATTAATTATGTTACATAATCATTGCCCATTCGAGGACCCTTGATTTGATACATTTCATGATTTACTGAGTTGACGACTCACTCTCTTCGTCTGTGGATTTCAGGTAGTCGAGCTAAAGAAGTTAGAGACCGAGATAATAGAGCTTCATGATTTTTCTTTCTCAAATATTTTGTTAATGTGTAGTTTTATTTAAGTCTTGTATTGTAAATATTAATAACTGTTAAGAATCTTAGAAGCTTCGTAGATTGAACAGATGATTGTATTATATTAATTAATGGTAATGAATGGAAATTTTATGGTTTTCCTTTTGATTGTATGATTAAATGATGGATTGTTATATTTTGATTCGAGTGTTTCTTTATTAGTACTGGGTTTTACGGGTATTTGGTGGTCTTAAACCTACCCATACCTTAGGACCGTCACACCATTAGATTTCTAGGTGTGACAGTAGTATCAGAGCTTAGGTTCAATAGTAGCCAAGTTTAAAGGTACAGAAGATATTGTAAGTTTTATAAGCTAGGATTGTGTATGACTAGGGAAAACTATGAAGTATAGGATCCTTCTTGTCATTGTTACATGTTTCTTTTGATCTAGATCAGCGTATCGTTATGTTATGAGTCTAAACAACTTCCCTTCGTTTATATTATAACGAGATGCCTCAACGACATGGACGAGGACGAGGCTGTCCTAGATGAGTTGCTCCACCTGAAGAGAGCTCTATTCGTTGAGTGAGGAAAAATGTGGCTCCTCTCCCTGCAACTCCTATTGGTGTAGCCGCCATGGCTCAAAGATTGGATCAACTCCAATGAAATTATAAGATACTGGCTAAATTTATGGCTCAATAGAGGCAACAACCTGTCCCTCTTACCCCTCTTACCCCTATTGCTACTGTAGCTCCAACTGTTTCTCCTCTAGTGGTTCCTCATCAGCCACAAGTTGTGCCTCAAGTTGAGGAAGTTTCCTTTGAAAAGTTTTTGAAACTCAAGCCTTTCGAGTACAAAGGTGATGTGGATCTTATGGACTTTCTTGAGGAAGTGGAAGATAAGGAACAATTCTTGATAATTTCATATTGGAGGGTAGTAGATTTCTTTGGTCACTTGATGAAAAGTGATGCTAAAGATTGGTATAAGCAAAGCATAGCTGGACTGTTTCGTAATGGCGAGGAAGTTACCTGGGAACAATTCATGGAAATTGTGATAAATGAATTCCTCCCATAAAGTGTTAAAGAGGCGAGGGTGATGGAGTTTGAAAGGTTGGAATAGACTTTAGATATGTTTGTATCTGAATATGCGAAGAAATTCACCTAATTGAGCAAATTTGCTCTAGCCTTAGTGCCTAACGAAACAACTCATATTCAATGCTTTCAAAAAGGACTGATTGCATTGTTGTTCTGAGTATTGGCTGCCATGAATTTGATTCCTTCTCCAAGATAGTTGATAAGGTGAGAGAAATTGAGAATAGGGAAATGGAAGTGAAGGCAACGAGGGAACATAAGAAGAAGGCAAGGATAGGAAGCTTATCCAAGCCGAACAGGGAAGATAGTAGGGTAAGAAGCATGGACATTTCTTATCAGATAGCCCCACATGTCAGTATGCAAGGACAAACATGAAGGTCCCAGTTGAGGCCAAATCCTCCTCGATCTACTTCTCAGATGAGCTTCAACACAGTGAGCTCGACACCTCAATGCCCTACTTGTGGGAAGTTGCATAAAGGCCAGTGTTATCTGGAGACTGGTATTTGTTTTAGATGTAAGCAACTAAGTGTGAGGCCTCACCTGAACGCCCCTGCCCTCGCTCGGGAAAAAAAATATGAAATTTGCCTTAAGGAAAAGTTAAGCGATTTTTAAGGGAGGTTAGGTACGAGTTTCGGTGCTCACGATTAGAAGCGGCTATCGTCTCAAAAAATTGATTTGATTTTTGAAAAGGATTCGAGAGTCGCCACCCTAATTTATTTAAAAGGGAAAATTAAGGAAAAACCCAATTTGACTCCAATTTATTAATCTTTGATTAATTTACCCAAGGATAAAAGTCACTAGTCTTTGAACCAAGTTGAGTTCGAGGACTAGGTTTTTAGTTTTAAATAATCTCGATTTGGCTCTTTGGTTTAATTTGACTTGAAAAATGATTTCATGGGTAACAAGTATTGATGACGATTTATAATGCATGAGCATGACATAATTATGAGATATACGAGAAAAATAAAGAGCAAATATTTAAAGGCATCCACAAGTTAAGAAGAGTGTTCTCTCTAGTCCTTATGGATTCTAGGAGAACCACAAATTGCTCCTTAACTCCAAAAGTAATCAACTAATTGCATTAATTAAAATTTACAAGGGAAGTATAAATTTACATTTTACATGGAAAATAAAAGAGGAAAGGGATTGATTGGGATTTGGATTTGAGGCTTGGAGTTAAATTCCAAGCGTGCCTACGTACCCCATTGGATGGGGATCAAAACCCACCTAGTTCGTTCCACTGTGAGGTGGGGGGGTTTAGGGATTGGTCAGATTGATTTAATTTGATTTGGAATGATTTTGGGCTTAGTGAGAGAAGATGATATACCTTCTCTTTGGCGGATTTTGAGTAGGCGGAGTGATTTTTTGGACCGAAAATCTGTTTTATCGGTTTTGGATGATTGATTGAAATTAATTTCGGAAGAAATTAATTTGATGATTTGGTGGCTTAATTACCCAATTTTTAATTAATTAAAAGGATTAATTAATTAAAGTGATTAATTAAAATGATTAACTAATCAAATTGAGTTGAAGATTAATTAATTAAAATTGATTTTTAATTAATTAATTAATGTGATTACTCAAAATGAGTATGAGAAAAATTAATTAGGGAGAGAGAGAGAGAGAAGGGAGCAAATGGATAGCCATCAACAAGTGCTCAAGGGGTGTAGAAAATAAAGGATTGGAGGGGGGTATTTATAGGAAAATTGAGGTGGGGGTAGTTTAGGAAAAGAAAATGTGAAAAGACCAAAAGGATGGGGTCAAAAGGGATAAAAAATGGGCTAAAAAGGGGGTAAAAAGGTCATTTTGGGTGCCAAGGAGACAATGTCAGCGGAAAAATCAGAAGCTCCGCCGGGGCTTCCGGCGACTGCCGACAAGCTTCAGGCAGATCCACCGAGGGGCCCGACGGCTTTGACTGCCTGCCACCTCTAGCGGGCAGAGAGGCTCCGCTAGCCTCCCTGGAGGCGGCCGCCGGGGTGGCATGTAGATCCTCCAGGGGCTCCGGCGGACGAGGTACATAAGGTCAGATTTGCAAGTTTTTTTTGAGTTTTCGGGTCAGTTTTTGGAGCTTTCGGGTAAGTTTTCAGGGCATTTTGAAGTTTGAAAAATTATTGGTTAGTATCGATGGACTTGAAATTAATTATTGGATAATTTGACAGTTAGATTTGGAAAAAATTCAGTCAGTTTTGAGAAAGTGTTGTCTGGTACAGAAAGTCCGGTCAGGATTGAAAATGTGTCATTTTGGATAGAAAAATATTCTGGTGAGCTTTGAAGAGTTTAGAAATAATTCTAGAGGTGCAAAATTGAGGGTTCACAGTTGCCCCCTCATCAGAATTGTCTTGTCTGTAAGGCGATTCTGATGATAGTGAACCCAGGAGAATGGGTGGTACAGGGAACTAAAGTGATGTCTAGGTCAGTGCTTAGACATGTTTGGGTGAGAGTGATGGTTGAAAAGGGAAGGTATAAGGAACTAAAGTGATTTCTAGGTCAGTACTTGGACATGTTTAGGTGAGAGACATGGTTGAAAAGGAAGATAGCAAAAGGAACCACATTGATGTTTAAGCAATTGTTCCTAAACATTTATGGGTGGAGGATGTGACTGAGTTGGATAAATAGACGGGGAAATAGACCACAGGGATGTTTAAGTAATCGTTCCTAAACATTTATGGGTGGGATTTGATTGATAAATGAAAGCGAAAAGAGGAACCAAAGGGATATCTAGACTATTGGCTAGATATTTTTGGGTGAAGGATGGAGATGACTTGGATAAAAAAGACCAGGGGAGGAACCAAAGGGATGTCTAGATGATCGTTTCTAGACATTTTTGGGTGAAGGATTTGATCGATTCAAAATAAGGGGGAATGGGAAAGGAACCACAGAGATGTCTAGGTGATCGTTTCTAGACATTTATGGATTGATGGATTAAGGAAGATGCTCCCGGTATCTTAGGGAGAATTGAAATGATTGGGATAAAAAAAGGTAAGAGCCTCAACCTATGGCGAGTTGGCCCGAGAGATTTTGAAAAGAGGAGAGTCTAGACCTATGGCGAGTCATTTTGAGAAGTTTTGAAAAGAGGAGAGCCTCGGCCTATAGCGAGTCGGCTCAAGAAGTTTTGAAAAGAGGAGAGCCTCGAGCTATGACAAGTCGGCTCAAGAATTCCTGAAAAGAGGAGAGCCTCAGCCTATGACAAGTCAGCTCGAGAAGTTCTGAAAAGAAGAGAGCCTCAGCCAATGGCGAGTTGGCTCGAGAAATTCTGAAAAGAGGAGAGCCTCGGCCTATGGCGAGTCGGCTCGAAAAGTTTTAATCGATCGGATTGAGGACCCTTTTTGACTTGTCTGAATCGGGTGGAGGACCTAGCTCCGTGCAAAGGTTGTCAGGAAAGGGAAAACCTTGCTCTGTGCAAAGGTTGTCTAAAAAGCGGAACTTTGTTCTATGCTAAGGTTGTCAGTTGATTGAAAGACATGAGTCTTGAAAGCCATTTTGGGATTGTCTGAAGATGAGAATGTATGATGGTGTATGACTGTGGATGATCGCACATGCATGTATGTTTATGCATAGATGATGCATGTTTATGTATGCATGTTTTGGGATTCATGGACCTTTTGCTTAACTTGATGATGCATGTAGTGGATGATTGCATGGATGCAAGAGGGTGGATTCATGGGTTTGCTTTGTGTATGTTATGAATGCAATTTGCATGTAATGATCTTGGAACAAAGTGGCTTGTATATTGCGAAATGATTCTTTGGTGGGCTCCTAAGGCTGTCTTAGGAAGGTCTGACAGATCTGTGATATTTTTGAGTGATGACCATGATAGGTAATCTAGACCCTAAGCAAAAAGGTGTTTATGCAAAACTATATACCTTGAACCAATGATTAGTTGTCTGAAAGGTGATTTTAGGAAGATGGGAAAAGAGACCAGCTTGATGTCTAGGTGAGTGTTTAGACATTTCTGGGTGATGTGTGTGGGTGATTCCAAGATAAAGGAGGATGGGAAAGGGAGCCTGTACTTATGGCGAGTCGGCTCGAGATATTTGGAAGATTCTGATAAGGGGAGAGCCTCGACCTATGGCGAGCTGGCTAGAGAAATTTTGAAAAGAAGAAAGCCTCGACCTATGGTGAGTTGGCTCGAGAAATATTTTGAAAAGAGGAAAGAGCCTCAACCTATGGCGAGTCGGCTTGAGAGATAAGATTTAATTGATCAAGTGAACGTTTTTGGCTTGGCTGATCGGGAGGAGGATCTTTTGACTTGGCTGATCGGGTGGAGGATCCTTTGGCTTGGCTGATAAGGTGGAGGATCCTTTGGCTTGGCTAATAGGGTGGAGGACCCTTTGGCTTGGCTAATCAAGTGGAGGACCATTTGGCTTGGCTGATCGGGTGGAGGACACTTAGTGAAGAGATTTGGTTGATTCTGATTTGAGGGGATTGACCTATCTATTAGGCAACCTAGGTTTTGGACTTAGGAGATTGGACTCTCTTTGAACATTGAAAGGGATATGCTTTGATTTTGGTCTACAATGGAACCTTTCGGGTGGTTTGGTTTTATCAAGGAGATGGGGCTTTGGAAATGAGAGATAGGCGATGTAGATTCTGAGAGAGGTTCAATCAATTTTGGTTCTGCCAAGGAGCTTCAACTTTATGGTTTTGTTACTATGACTCATGGAAAGGAAAGAATGCATTATGTAGGCTAGGAAGACTTATGGGGATGGTGCTTTTAGGATTCAGTGAGATTGGCATAGAGGTCGGGATGGACCTTTTAGGAAGGAAAGGGAGCCATATGGTTTGGGTCTTTTGGTGACTTAAGCACTTAGATAGGAAGACACGAATTAGAGATCATGCCCCTAATAAGGGATGACGGACTGACCAAAGGTGACTCGAAAGAATGTGAACGACTTTGATAGTTGTGCCCCTAGTGAGAGGTAAGGGCAACTTTACCTAGGATGATTTTGACTTTGAACACTTTCTTCATTTTTTTTTATTCTTCAATGAAAGAAAGGATTGACACAAAGGAAGATGACCCCGAGATGGGTAGAGTTTCTTGACTGCTTTAGAAAGAAAACGAATAATTGTCAAAGGAGGATAGTTATTTAGACTGACCTGATAGACTCAAACTTTAGACACACTTGATCGAGAAGAAACAGACAACCCATGAATATAAAAATGGGTTTTGACATGACTCATAATAGAATTTAAATGACACATTTTTTCTTTTTAGCTCTAACTTCTGCCCAAGATGCCCTTTCGGGTTTTCAACTTAGCGAGCATTTTCTTTTTATTATTATTTTTTTTATTTTGGCAAAAAAACCAAGTGAATGACGCATTTAGGCACAGAGAAAATTATAATGAGATGCTTTATCATATGAACAAAAAGGTCTTCTACTATGATTTGGACCGCACCCGAGTCGGGCTGCCTATATATCCTTTACATATTTTTTCTGTCATTTTCTTTTAGGGAGAATCAGGTCCACGTAGTTCTGATTACAATGCTTTAAAGATATGAGAAACTAACTATAGACACTTCATTCAGATAAAGTATCTCTTTAGTTGATCTAGGTTGCAAGGGTTGGGGGATTTGTTCCCGTCCACGTTCATGAGGATGACGCCTTCGCCGAACAGATTTTTCTTTGAGTACGTATGGTCCAACCCAATTTGGTCTGACCTTTCTTCTTAGGTCATGCACGGGAGCTCGGATTACATTTAGGACTAGATTCCTTTCTTGCAAATCTCTGTCTTTTACCTTTTGTTGAAGTGTCTGGCTAACTTCTGTTGATAACCTTGAATCTTGTACAAAGCATCCATTCTCTTTTCATCGATGGCATTAAGCTGGTCATAGTACTATGTGATCCACTCTGCTTATTAAGTAGCTCCTGCTTGTGTGCCAAAATCTTGTGAACCATAATGCTTTGGGTCTATCCTTACCATGTCCTTGGTTCCTATGTAAAACAATCTAAGAAACCATGAGCCCTTTTGATTAATGCCTGCCTGTCATGATATGCAAATACATTGTATGTGATCTTTGGTTTTTCCCCCTGTACCATAATTGATTATTTTTGCCTTTTTTCATTTTTTTGGGTGTATCATTCAAGTTGGATTAAAAAGACTTTAGACAATTAGAGACTCAAAAGGAGAGAAAGAAGCACAAGGCTTGACAGACTCTAACTTTGACTCAAAAGAAGAGAAAGAAGTATAAGACTCGACAGACTCTGACTTTGACTCAGAATTGATTGGACATCAACTTGATTGTAGAACTTAAAAAAGGGCACGTCAGCTAGGCCAATGCTCTCCTCAAAGTGCTGGTCATTGGGTAGGTCAGATGAATTTGGTGTGTCTTTGCTCAAATTTTGAAATTAAGGGAGTGTTCGGATTGGGGGACATAAGGTTTTGGGATTAAGGTGATGGTAGGCCAAACGTCTTGGGCTTAAGGTAAGTGAAGTGCCAAAAGTTTTTTTTTTGGCTTGAGGTAGAAAAGGTGCCAAATGTCTTAGGCTTGGCAATAGTGTTTCGGTTTTAGGGTCTTTAGGCCAAAAGGGTTTTGGGCCTAAAGTGGTGGTGGGCCAAATGTTTTTGGATTAAGGTGATGGGATAAAGGGTGTTCACTAGGCCAAAGGTATTGGACTTTGAGAATTAGTTTTTTGGATTGGAGGCCAAAAGGTTTTGGGCTTAAAGACGATGGTAGGCCAAATGTTTTGGACTTAAAAGAGGTGAGGTGCCAAATACCTTGGGCTTAAGAGAAAAGGTGCTAACGGTTTTAGGTTTGAGGTAGGTGAGGTACCAAAGGTTTTGGACTTAAAGTGATGGTGGGCCCAAATGTCTTGAGCTTAAAAGTGCTAAGGTGCTAAAGTTTTGGGCTCAAGGTGATGGTGGGCCAAATGTCTTAGGCTTAAGGTGTTTGGATAAAGGGTGCTCATTAGGCCAAAGGTATTGTGTTTTGAGGATCAGTTTTTTTTGGATTGGAGGCAAAAAGGTTTTGAGCTTAAAGATGATGGTAGGCCAAATGTTTTGGGCTTAAAAGAGGTGAGGTGCCAAATACCTTGGGCTTAAGAGAAAAGGTGCTAAAGGTTTTAGGCTTGAGGTAGGTGAGGTGCCAAAGGTATTGGGCTTTGAGAATCAATTTTTGGATTGGAAGCTAAAAGATTTTGGGCTTAAAAGAGACGAGGTGCCAAATACCTTGGGCTTGAGGGAGGTAACGGGCCCAAAGTCTTGGGGCCAAAGTGTTTAAGGTTCGGATGAATGTTGATTCTTGACTTGATTCAAGGTATGTCCTAGACTCGATGCTTGTATGCATGGTTATGTCGTGATACATGCCGAAAAAGATTTCATGGTTTACATGCACAAGGTCTTGATTATTATAGTACATGGAACCTAAGGTCATAGGCTAAGGCAATTACATGTATTAGGGTGAAAGGGGTTAAGTTTAAGGGTTCCCGTCCCACTAGATCATCGATATACATAACCACATGTGAGTCAAAGAGACTCGCGTGGGTCTAACATTACAGATTGCTCGTTACACTACCGAAATGATCGAGAATTCGTCGCAGGGTGGAATGCTTTTACTATCTCCCAACATACTCAAAGAGAGTTATCGAGCCAATGCTACTCACCATCCAAAATTTTTCCTAAATCTAGGGTTAGGCAATGAGCCTTTTTTTATGCAAAGTGATGCATGAAAGTCAAATTAAATTTAAATGCAAAATGGAGATTATTTTTGGAAAGAATCCAAACCAAATAGTAATCCTCTTTATTTGCTTTCCTTTTATTGAAAAGGATGGTTACTAATCCCCAGTGGAGTCGCCAACTGTGAGGCCTCGCCTGAATGCCCCTCCCCTCACTCTGGAAAAAATATGAAATTTTCCTTAAGGAAAGGCTAAGCGATTTTTAAGGGAAGTTAGGTACGAGTTTTGGTGCTCACGATTGGAATCGGTTATCGCCTCAAAAAATTGATTTGATTTTTGAAAAGGATTCAGGAGTCGCCACCCTAATTTATTTAAATGGGAAAATTAAGGAAAAACTCAATTTGACTTCAATTTATTAATCTTTGATTAATTTACCCAAGGATAAAAGTCACTAGTCCTTGAATCAAGTTGAGCTCGGGGACTAGATTTTTAGTTTTAAATAATCTCAATTTGGCTCTTTGGTTTAATTTGAGTTGAAAATTGATTTCATAGGTAACAAGCATTGATGACGATTTACAATGCATGAGCATAACATAATTATAAGATATACGGAAAAATAAAGAGCAAATATTTAAAGGCATCCACAAGTTAAGGAGAGTGTTCTCTCTAGTCCTTATGGATTATAGGAGAACCACAAATCGCTCATTAACTCCAAAAATAATCAACTAATTGCATTAATTAAAATTTACAAGAGAAGTATAAAATTACATTTTATATGAAAAATAAAAGAGGAAAGGGATTGATTGGGATTTGGATTTGAGAGTTAGAGCTAAATTCCAAGCGTGCCTACGTATCCCATTGAATAGGGACCAAAACTCACGTAGTTCATTGCACTATGAAGTGGAAGGATTTAGGGATTGGTCAGATTGATTTGATTTGATTTGGGGTGATTTTGGAGTTGGTGAGAGAAGATGATGCACCTTCTTTTTGGGGGGATTTTGAGTGGCCGGAGTGATTTTT
>CATKHJ010560349.1:0-10925 GCA_949750685.1 Vernicia montana | reverse complement strand
TGTATATGTATATATAACCTAAGATAGATTAGAAGGCTTGAAGGAACTATAAAGCCAGTAGAGTAGTATGTGATTAGTGTCTATAAAGATGCAAATATATATATATATATATATATATATATATATATATATATATATATAGTATGGGAAAAGATGTCTGATTTGTGATACAACGTGTCCATTTATGAAAGGCCCTGTGTGGTAAGTATATAGTGAACATGGGACACGAGATTAATGCTTATGTGATCTGACATCATTTTTGTACTAGCAAAAAGATGTAATGAAAAGTTATATGGCATATATAAAAGAAGCAGTTATATTATATCATGACAGTATTTTGAATACATATGTGAAAACTTATATGTGATTTGAAAGGTGTATAAATGTTGTAATTGTGATTGATTGAATAATGCTATGAATGTGCAAGAATGCATGTTTATCATGAATTAGTATAGTATGTGAATTGCGTTGAGATAATACTAAATGTTGACGTTATCTATGATAGTATGCCGCCTCGAAGAAGAGTGCGATCGGAGGGGCATGACTCCTCTAATAGTGATAATATAACATCGGATGTTGCTTCGGTGGTTGCCTCGATTCATGCTAAATTTGAGGGATTATCTAGATTGAGATAGCATGCTGCTAATGATGTGGAATTTGAGGCTCCAAAAGATATGGAAACAATGAGGCAAGAGATATGCGAGCTGAGGTGCGAACTTGCAGATTTGAGGCGACATCAACAGGAGATACCTCCACCTCCACCAAGAGTGCCACCTGTTCAAAGACATGATGAGGGGTTCCTCCTCTACCACCTAGACCACCATAAAGAGTACGACGAAAGAGAATGCTTCCTGATGAAGGAGTCACTGTTAATGACTTCAAAAAGATGAAACCTCCTGAGTTCAGGGGAGAAGAGGGTGAAGACTCACAAGAATTTTTAGATGAGCTAGATAAGATCGCACAAAGATTGCCATGCTCTGATGAAAAGGTGATTGAGTTAGTTGGGATGCAACTCAAGAAAGAAGCATGGGAATGGTTTCAAAGGAACATCAAAGATCGGTTGTATGAGGATGAACCGCCCAGTTAGGCTGAGTTCAAGCAAGAAATGCTCGATGAGTTCCTAACAGAAGGAGAAAGACAGAATCATGCACTTCAATTTGAGAAATTGAAGAAAAAACCTAGTATGTCTGTGTCTGACTATGCTGGAGAATTTAAGAGACTCAGCAAATATGCCCTGCATATTGTGCTAACGGAAGCAAGTCAAATCGATAGATTCCGAAGAGGTCTGATTACTTCGCTTTACCATGTGCTTGTAGCTATAGATTTCTCCACTATGGCCAAGTTGATTGACCGAGTTAAGTTGATGGAAGTGAGACATAAAGCAGAGAAAGCTGAGAGAGTTGAAAGGGAGCAGAAGAGGAATAAAAATAAAGGACAAAGTAGTCAGCAATGAAGTGGGAATACTTAGGTTAGGGAGTATACTGCACCTACTACTACTCAGTATCAGTCCCGAGGAGGGAATAAGAGTAGAAACCAAGCTTCTAGCATGTCTGTTGCATCGACACTTGGAAATGTGAGCACTTATCGGTCGGGACAACAGAATCAAACTGTTTACAACTACACTACCTGTGGCAAAAGGCATAGAGGAATTTGTCACAGAATTTCGGGAGCTTGCCATAGGTATGGGCAAGTAGGGCATTTCGTTAAAGATTGTCCTATGAGAGGGGAACAAAGAACAACTACTGTTGCTTCACAACCAACCGTGCAGATGAGTCAAGCTGATAATTGTGGACAAGGAGGGAAAGGCAAGAATCAAGGCCAAACCTCCGGTTCTATGCAAGCAGTTGAAGGGAAAGGCAAAGGAAAAGTGTATGCCTTATATCCGCAAGAAGCATGAACATCAAATAATGTGGTGACAGGTACTGTCCTTATTCATTCTTTATATGCGAGATGCTTATTTGACTCTGGTGCAACACATTCCTTTATATCTCATTGCTTTGCTAAAAAGATAAATAGAGTTGAGGAACTAATGCATGAATCCTTAGCTATAACGACATCTTTAGGTGAAACTGTAGAAGTGAATCAAATATATAGGGACTGTGTAGTGGAAGTTGAAGGTAAGCAATTCGTGGCAGATTTGATTGAGCTAGAAGTGTCGGAATTTGACGTCACATTAGGCATGGATTGATTGTCAAAACATAAGGCCTATGTTAAATGTCGTGAAAAGAGGATTAGATTCAAGATGATGAATAGAGAGAAGATTGTGTTTCAAGGAGAGCAAAATGATGTACCCACAAATCTTATTTTTGCCATTAGAGCTAAGAGGTTATTGAGAAAGGGATGTTGAGCCTATTTAGCTCAAGTGGTGGATACGAGGAAAGCCTCTAAGAGTATAGGGGAATTGCCAATCATAAGTGAATTCCTAGATGTGTTTTCGGATGATTTACCAGGATTGCCACTGGATAGGGAGATCGAGTTCAACATCGAATTACTCCCTGGTACACAACCCATATCGATACCTCCATATCGAATGGCACCATCTGAGCTGAAAGAACTGAAGGTGCAACTACAGGATTTATTAGACAAGGGTTTCATTCGACCTAGTAGTTCACCATGGGGAGCCCCAGTACTGTTTGTCAAGAAGAAGGACGAATCTTTTTGGCTGTGTATAGATTATAGACAGTTGAGCGAAGCGACAGTGAAGAACAAATATCCTCTACCCAGAATCGATGATCTATTTAATCAGTTATAAGGAGCTAGTTATTTTTTGAAGATAGATCTACGGTTTGGTTATCATCAACTCAAGATTAGAGGAGAGGACATTCATAGAACTGCATTTAGAACTCGGTACGGTCACTTCGAGTTTACGGTGCTACCTTTTGGGTTGACAAACGCACCAGCAGCTTTTATGGACTTAATGAACCGTGTGTTCAAGCCATTCCTAGATAAGTTCATTATTGTCTTTATTGATAATATCTTGGTCTACTCGAAGAATAAAGAAGAGCACGAGGAACACCTGAGGATGGCATTGCAAACGCTGAGGGAACACCAGCTATATGCAAAATTGTCAAAGTGCGAGTTCTGGTTGGATCGCGTGTGTTTTCTAGGACACATAGTGAGCAAAGATGGAATTCAAGTAGATCCTAAGAAAGTGGAAGCAGTTGCCGATTGGCCATAACCTACTATGGTCACTAAGATTCAAAGTTTCTTAGGATTAGCTGGGTATTATTGGCGATTTGTGAAAGACTTTTCATAGATTGCTGCACCGTTGACAAAGTTGACAAAGAAATAAGTCAAATATAATTGGGATGAAGCCTGCGAAGAAAGCTTCCAGAAGTTGAAGAACTGTCTGATATCAGCTTCGGTTCTAGCATTACCTGAAGGAGAAGGAGGTTTTGCTATATACTATGATGCGTCGAGAATTAGGTTGGGGTGTGTCTTGATGCAGAATGGAAAAGTCATCGCATATGCATCTCGACAGCTCAAAAGACATGAAGCTAACTATTCGACTCATGACTTGGAAATGGCAGCAATTATTTTTGCTTTGAAGATTTAGAGACACTGCTTGTATGGGGAGAAATGTATGGTTTACACAAACCATAAAAGTCTTCAGTACATCTTAAAGCAAAAGGAATTGAATTTAAGACAAAGAAGATGGGTGTAATTGCTGAAAGACTATGATTGTCAAATATTGTATCACCCCAGAAAAGCCAACGTAGTGGCTGATGCTTTAAGTATGAAGTCTATGGGAAGTCTTTCTCATATAGAAGTGCATAAGAGACACCTTGTGAAGGATTTAAAGGAGTTGTTTAATAAAGGTCTACAATTCGAAGTGAATGGATCGCAAGTACTTATAGCCTACTTCAAAGTAGAATCAAGATTCCTCGAGGAGATTAAAGTCTCATAAGACAAGGATCCACAACTAATAAAGATCAAAGATGAAGTGAGAAACAGTTAAGCTCTAGAGTTCGATATCAAAGACGAAGTCCTCAGATGCAAAAAGCAAATATGTGTACTGAACATAGAAGGATTGAGGGAGAGAATCTTGAAAGGATCACATCAAACTCCCTATAGTGCTCACCCAGGCGCTACAAAGATGTATCAAGATGTTAAAGGTTATTACTGGTTACCGAGTTTGAAGAAAGATGTAGCGAACTTTACGGTATCATGCCTCATTTGTCAGCAAGTGAAGATAGAACATCAGAAACCATCGAGTTTGCTACAAGAGATCAAATTACCTGAATGGAAATGGGAGCGCATCGCTATAGATTTTGTAGTAGGACTGCCAAAGACCTCTAAAGGGTATGACTCAATTTGGGTCATCGTGGATCGACTAACAAAGTCAGCTCATTTCTTGCCAGTAAAGACAATTTATACTGCAGCGCATTATGCACAACTCTATGTTGATCAGATCGTAAGACTACATGGAGTTCCAGTCTCAATCATTTCAGACAGAGGTACGCAGTTTACTTCGAGATTCTGGCAGAAGCTACAAGGAGCGATGGTTACTCAACTAGACTTCAGTACTGCCTTCCATCCGCAGACTGATGGGCAATCTGAAAGAACAATCCAGACGTTGGAAGATATGCTAAGAATGTGCATCATGGATTTTGGGGGCAGCTGGGACAAACACTTACCATTAGTCGAATTTTCGTACAATAACAGTTATCATTCCTCCATAGGAATGGCCCCTTACAAAGCGCATTACAGAAGAAAATGGTGATCACTCGTGTGTTGGATTGAAGCGGGTGAACAACATATAAAAGCACCAGATTTGTTAAAAGAAACCATGGAAAAAGTACCATTGACTTATAAGAGATTGAAGACTGCATTTAGCCGACAAACGAGCTATGCTGATCCCAAAAGGAAAGAAGTTCATTTTACAGTGGGAGATCACGTGTTCCTGAAAGTATCACCAATGAAGGGGGTAATGAGGTTCAGAAAGAAGGGAAAATTATATCCTCATTATGTAGGGCAGTTCAAAATTTTGAGCAAAGTGGGAGAAGTATCATATAGATTGGCCCTACCACCGATGCTGGAACATGTACATCTAGTATTTCACGTATCAATGCTGAGGAAGTATATTCCTAACCCTTCGTATGTATTACAACCCCAAGGCATTGAAATAAGTGAAGACCTTTCATATGAAGAAATCCCTGTCGCAGTTGTAGATCGACAAGTGAAAAAGCTGAGAAACAAAGAGATCCCAATGGTGTGAAAATTCAGTGGAGAAACCATGACGTTGAAGAATGTACATGAGAGAGTGAGAGGGATATGTGCCAATGATATCCCCAATTGTTCCAATAACCTTCGGTACGTTCTCTAAATTCGAGGACAAATTTTTCTTTAAGGGGGGTAGAATGTAATACCCTAGACCTTAAATGAATTAATTTCCTTAAGGAAGAGTTATATTGAATGCTAATGTGCTTAGAAAGTTTAAATTCAATGTTATTGCATGTAAAATTGAGTGTTGAATTTTTGATAAATTCCATAAGCAAGTGATTATTGATGTGTATGAATGTGTAACATATGACCAAGTGTTGGGCTAGCCAAGCCATAGGGGTGGCCGACCAAGTGCCCAAAGAATTGGGAGGGAATTGAGTATCAATTGAGTTTTTAATTGTGTTGGAAATGGGGTTAGTGGAAAATGGGTCCCACTTTCCACTAACACCATTTTTATATTAGCTTATTACAAGGTTCATTGAACCTAGTCACTTTGCATCATTCTATTTTTCAAGTGAATTAAAATTATTTAGAAATTACAAAGCTTCCTTTGGAAGCCATTCATCTTTAGCCATTCAATTAAGTTGATCTAATCATAACCATCCATTTCATTGTAAGATAATCACCATTGCTTTCATCTTTTCTCATTTCACACAAAAGCTCTCAAGAACAAAATCATTTTCTTCCTCTTCTTTCCTCTCAATTTCAGTCAAGTTCCCACACACACCTAAGGAAGATTTCAAAGTAACAACCTAAGATCTAAAGTCTTTTCTTCATTTTAACAATGCTTTACTTGCTTGTGACTTGGAATGTTTTCTTTTCTTTCTTCTTCCTTTCATTTAGTTTACCCAAATGGGTTTCTAGAAAGGGAGCTTTTTTGAGAAAATGCTATTAGATGATGATTTGTAAGAATGGTTTAGGAGTGTTGAGTGTGTGGAAATGAATTTCCAAAAAGAATTTCAAACTTTCTCATTTTGATGATGATGGGTTTAATCAAAAGTGGGTTTTTAAAATCCTTTGTTTATTCTATGTGCTGATTGATGATATGAGTTAAGTTATAAGTCATTTGCATATAAATTGATTTTGGATTTAGTCTTGGTTGTGAGAATGTTGATTTTTTTTCTTTTTCTAGCCATTTGAGGATTTTGCCTAAAAATCCTACCCAGATTTGAGATAGGGCAGTGATACGCCCGTACTCTTAACCGTATCACATATACTGGATGATATTCCTTGTCATACAGGCAGTGATACGCTCGTATATGTGACCGTATTGTATATTCTCTGTGATTTTCTTTGTCATATGGGCAGTGATACGACCGTACTCTTGACCGTGTGACCAACTTCAACATGTTTCTATTTCAATAATTGGATGGCTAAATTGACATATGTATATGACCAATGTGAGTTATAATTGAAAGGGAAGTGGACATTGGTCTAAGGCCTAATCAGCTCCAATAGTGAAAGTATGTGTATCGATTATTGAAATGTTGATTGTATGGATATATAATGTCTTGTTGATTAAGAGTGATAGTATATGATTGTATGCTAAGTATAGAACTAGAAGTATGGGAATTAGAATTTGACTTGGTTCTATAGATAAGTTGGAAATGATGATCTAAATTGTGATTAATTGGAATGGTTTTTGTAGAACCTAAAGACAAAGTACAAGAGCAACCGGATGATCATCATTTCTGCTTGTGCTATATAGGAGCAAATGAGTCCTAAGGTAAGTACATGATAATCAACATGTTATGGGCATTATCCCATTTTATAACCACTCATTCATTGTATCAATTTGATTATTTGATTGAACTTATGTTCTATTGATATCTATTTATGAACCCAAATGTGTTAAAACATTCAATTGAGACCTTTGGTCTACCTTACATCGATATTGAAACCTTTACTTTTTAATGAGTACTATAGTTCATTTGAATCCCAAATACTTTCAATTGTGAAAATGTTATAAATCATCTAAAGCAGAAATCCCCATCTGATGTGGGATATACATCAGTCATGTGCACACGGTAAGAAGGCCCGACGGATAAGGATAGTGTATCCGCCTTAGCTGGGAAAGGTGGTCCTAGTCGAGAGACCTGATCAGTCTCGCGCTTGAATCATTGTGAGTGTTCAAGGCATTAGTCGTCACTCGATCTAATGTTAATGGGAACATACCGTTCTCGGATATATGGTTTCTGCTAAAATAAAATGAATCGTAATTGAGTGCTATACTTTGAAGCCCTATTTATTGGTATCATAAATGAACCCCATTGTGATAATTTTAGTTACCTAATTGTTCATATTGCCTAAAAGTGCTAAAGCTATCTTATTCTTATAATCTACATTGTACCTAGCCGGCATAACATATTGATTTATTATGTATTCACTGAGATTTTATCTCACCCTTTAGTGGTTTTCATTTTTCAGGTGCTATAGTAGTTGTGACAAGGTAAAACTCAAGCTTCATCTCTTCGCTTGGGGGTTACTCAGTCCGTTTCCATTTTGTTCATTTTGTTATATCATAATGAGTATGTATCTCAAAGAGACTAGTCTAGAGTTCCATAATCATTGTGGTATTATAGTAGTATAGATTGTTGAATTCTATAATTTCATTTGGATTGTAATAGTTAATTATATGTTGCAGTTAGTAGTACTATGAACTACACTATTATCAATGGTATATTTTGGTATGTATACATAAGCATAGTATACGTTTGGTTTATGGATGATATGGAAGTTGATCTTGTAATGTGTATCAGGTTATGAACTGGGTATTGATGTATGCATGATTAATTATAGTTTGGTATTGGGTTCTACGGGCTTAGGTGACCTTATGTCTTTCTGAGTCCTAGGACAGTCATGGCTTAAAGTCGGGTCGTGACAATCTCGGTTTATTAGAGAGCTAGCAATTCATCCTGAGTATCATATCCTTAGGATTTACGCTTTCATGAACTTCACCATGGATTCGTTTTGGCAGTGGCTAAAAGAATTTCTTTGTTTTCTATGGTACTTTCGTCACTCTTATCATATTGCTATGGAAGTTCAGCCTTTCCATTTTCTTAAGTATATCACTCATTTGCAGAGTAATGGCAGAGCTAATCCTCATCTAGTCACTTTCTTACAATGGTTCAAACCTCTCGAACAATGGAAGGATTTCCTCTTTTCAGAAATGAGAGGTATGAATCGGACAACAATATCAACTCTTCGATCTATAGTGGTTTTCCACCGCCCTTACACAGCCATAAATGATCACAATTCAGGAACTTAACTGACAGTGTGTCCTCAAGTCTTTGTTTACAAATCTTATCCCTTTTCGCTTTATAGAGATTTAATTGATCATCCTGAAGAGTTTACTAGCTTTGAGTACTTCATGTGTGGTAAGAACAATGTTGCTCCACGTGAGTTATGGCCTCATGAAAAAATCGATGCCCCTTGATGGGCGTTCCCTGCTGACTATTGTAGGAAGATCCATGCCGATAAGAAGGACTGAGAGGAAAATCATCTCAAGGGTTTCCACCTAAAGGATGAATTTCAAACTATGATGTTAACTGATGATAAATTTGATCCCTCCCATCACCTTTGGACTCATCTTGTAGATTTCTCTCAAGATCCTTATGAATTTGATGAGGCGGCAAATCAAGACCTACATAACAATAATGAAGTAATGAATTTATCTCCTTCGCACAAGCTTATTAAGAAGTAGTGGTCTTAAGTACTTATTGTTGTCGTGGTAGAGTGGTCTCACTCTAAGACTTCTTAGTCCAGTAGGTTAAGTAATTGATGTTGATGTCCTTTCTTCAATTTTGTTGTTTATTTTCTTTTTTTTTTTTTGAAACTTTGTTGTGCTTGTATTTGAAGGTTGTCAAAAGGTAGAGAACAGAACTAGAGACACTGCCTCCATATGTGATGAAGTAAGAACTTTGTGTTTCGTCTCATTCCACATTTTAATTACTGTTGTTGTCATAGTTGTCATTTATATGCTTATATATGTGTTGTGTGCTATTGTTAGCGTGATAGATTCAATGACTCTCTTCAGACTTATGTTTTCCTCATATAGTTCATTTTCAATGTTTTCTTGAAATTAATTCTCTTCTTCCTTCTTTAATCAGGTGCTCCTAGTTCATCTATTTTGACATCTGAGTAAGATAATCTTTGTTGAAGCTTATTCATTGGTGAACTCCTTTGTTAGGTAGCTTTCTCTCTGCTCAATTCGTTTCGATATTTTGACGGGTAGGACGGATGGGTGATTACTTTCATTTCCAAGCGTTGAATTGCCATTTGCGGTAGTAGGGGAGGAAGTATCTATTTCCTTTATCACTTTGTCTTTGTTTCAACTCTTGCTTTAGTTCGCAGATCTTTTGTTTCACAATCTCCACATTTATTTGGTGAATCTTATTCTTTCTCTTACTGTGAGTACATTATCTCAATTGGAAATGGTATATATATAAAATATCAGTGTATGCAATTACAACATTCGAAACAATACCCTGAGCCATGCTCCCACTATTGCGATATGTTTCAGCTTTTAAATGTTTTCTTTGTCGAGACAACATCTTTATCTTTAGTACATATAAAATTGATATATCTTATTGCTATTCACAATATTTATTCATTTCACATGGTATTCATGCTTTTTATGGTTTAAATCCCCTTAAAAAAATTCATATGTTCGATTAAATAGTCCTTCACTTGATTTATTTTATATTAATCTAATTATTTCCTTAGTTATCTCCCATTCCTTTTTGGCTCCATGTCCAACTCATCCGAAGTGAGTTTCGGACGTTCTCAGGTTTCCTCTGCATCACAATTCCTTTCATATTCACATAGACTTCCACATCCTCATCAAGGCTACTTTAGTCCATCACTAATTCTTAATCATTCACATTTCTTATTCTCACTTTACTCATTTTTCATGAGTCATTATCCGGATTCAATTCATTATATCTTTATGCAACAATAATCAATTAGACTACCTCCAATTTCTTCATCTCTTTAACTATTACTAGTAATCTAAGTATTCTTTGGTTTGAATCTGGCTTATTTATTACATATGTTTTAACATTATAACTTTTTTCTTATTTATTCTTATTTTGATCTCATCTTTATTAAACAAAGTCTTTTACTCACACTAGTTCATTCTTTGCATTGTAATTTCATTGTCCTTATGATCCTCCTTCCTTCATCATTCCTTACACTCTTCATTTTGGTGTTTACCATTTCACTTAATCATACTTCATTTATCTTTCGTCGTCACATTCTATGTTTGTCATTTCTTATAGCATCTACTCTTACTTATTGACTACTGTTTCATCATTAATTCATCCCTAATATAGGATATTTACTTAAAATATATTTGTTCAAATTAAGCTTCACCAGTACTTAACTTACACATATTCCTTTTTGTATTATGTTCTTCATCATTTATGTCTTTATAGTTCTGACTTTTATTGATAGAGACCAAGGTGGAATGATGGGATTCGAAAATGCACAAATCTATTCAAAGTCATTCGAATCCATTTTACCATGTCTATTGGGTTGTTTTGTTGTTCAAGCCCATTATTTATCCTAGAACTTCTTTTTATTAAGTTTATTTAGTGTTTTGGGCTGCCAATGTTATGTGTTAAGCCCAAGGTATGTTTAAATTATTTTATTTTTATGTTTTAAGTAGTTTTGGGCCTGTTTTCAAGTAGCTAAAAGCCCAA
>CATKHJ010560207.1:0-27290 GCA_949750685.1 Vernicia montana | reverse complement strand
ATTAAACTTCACAGGTATGAGCACTACTTCGATAACTTGAATTATTTCAATTACACTCTCTCTCAAACAATTACTGACTTAAGCATCGGAGTCTCTCTCGGGGGGTCAACCCCTGGGAGCCATTGACTCGCTTTTTTTCTTTGTCTACAGATTCTACCCTTTCGAGGGACCCATAATATCAAGTATTTGGTGAAATTAGACTCATCAGACTTGATTCTTTGCTCTTCGAAAGCCCTAATAAGTTACTCAAAGCTTTCATGAAAGTAAGGACTCAAAATCAAGCCATTGCCAACCCTTTCCTTATGGAGGGACCAGACGAAGCACACTGCGCTAGTTAACCTCTTAATTAGCTATACAATATGTTTTCTTTTTTGTATTTTTTATGATATCTAATGTGAAAAAGATTTTAAAGAACCCATGTCATGTTAGCTATATTAGCTGGAGAACTAGCTTGAAATTAGGCTGGTGATAATATTACAAAAAGTTTTTTTTATCGGGAATTGATTTGTCAAAATTAAAAGTTTTTACAAAAATTACAAAAAATGAGAGTTTATTTTTTTTACAATTAAGTTTTTTTTTATTCTAAAGAATTGAAATCTTTCAATTATACTTTTTCAAATATGAAAATTGGCAAAATAATTAAATTCTTGCAAAATTTGAATTTTTTAAATGGGCTAATTTTTTTTTTTAATTTAATTCACTAAATTTAAGTCAAGTAATGCATATATAAAGGTCAATATTAAAATAACAATTAAAAAATAGAAATAATATGATTAAACATACACACGTGCAATGCATATAAATGTTCAACCTAGGGTAAAATAAAAGATATTTTACATAAATACTTTAAAAAAAATATATTCTCCTATATGTCTTTCTTTTTTTCTAAATATAATTTATTAAATTTTTTATTTAAAAAATTTTTACTTTTAAAAATATATTAAAAATATATCATAAATATAAAAAAAATGATTTTTTTTAAAACTTAAAAAGATAAAAAAATAAAAAAATTATATTTAATATAATTTTCTCTAAAATAAACTGCAAATTACCCAAGAAGGCCAGGCCCGTGTGTATATATATATATATATATATAAAATAAAAAAAAAAAAAGTCCAGAAAAAAAAAGAAAAAAATTCACCCATTTCACAAAACAGAAAAAAATTCACCCATTTCACAAAACACACCGTTTTACAAACCCTAGCGTAGCTGTTCCAGTAAACCAATAACCAAACCCCCTGCAAAAAGCCTTTCACCAGTTTGCCTCTCACCTCCTTCATCAACCCCAAATCTCCATCGATTTCCGGCATAAAACCACCACTATCATGAGCAGCGATGCCCTCTGCCACCAACGCGACGGCTGCTAAATCAGATCCACCAACACTGTATAATCTTCTCACAATTTCTTCGACCAATTTTTTTCTTTTATTTTTTCAATTTATCTTATCTCTTTAATTCCATTTTTTTGGGATCTATTTTAAAAAACATGCAGAGAAAATTCAGTGGAAATTCGGGCTATAAACGAAAAGGTGTTTTAGAAATTCAACTGAAAATTATTTTTTCTTTTTCAATTTATCGTAATTTTCTTTTTGAATTTAGAAACACAATGGAATTCAACTCCAAGGAAAGCGTACAGAGAAAGAGGAAAAAGGTAACCCTAAATTTAAAATTTTATATTTTTTGGTTGCATTATTTGTATTTTTTCCAATTTTAAAATTTAGTATTATTTGTATTTTTGGCCAAAATCTTAGCATTATCTTATCACTAGCTAGCTCTATTGGTCCTTTTGTTATTTGCAAGGTCCATATTACTGAAGCTCTTAGTTATAGATGGTTATGTTAAGTGTATGAAATTTTATATTCCTTAATTTAAAAAGAAGTAATAATACTTGCACTACATATTTATATGCCTAAATGTGTAAATTGATGTTTATTGAAATAATTTACCTTATTTTATCAGTATATATAAAGTTGATTTCAATTATCAATAGATTATAAATCAAAACCCTTTTAAAAAAACTACTGCTGTTATTTTTGGCCAAAACTTGGTCACCGACTGCAAGAAAATACCATTTAAACTGTTTTAAGCATCATGACGGTGCTTGTAACTTTGACATTTGTATTTTTCTAATTTTGACTAGAGTTGAGCTTAGGTAGCTAATATTTACCTTATCAATCTTTTTAGTATAAACAAGGTATTCGTGGAAGGAGGCTTCAAGCTGTAAATTAATACTTAGAATGATTATTAGAACATGTAATATTTAGGTAGTAATTAATACTCATGTAATGATAGATTTAATATGCTTCACAGCTTTGTTATGTCTTCTGTAAACAATCACACTACAGCAATTATCCCTTTTCCTCTTGTGCTTTTTTTATTATTATTATTATTATTGCAGCCTATTCTATCTTACAATTGCTGAAATTTGCTATACATTATTTGATTGGTGTTTATATTCCATCAGTATTAGTTATCAAAGGTTTCCAATCCTTTAAAGACAGTAAGCTTAAATAATGACCTTGTCAATCAATTTCTGCAATATAAAAACAGATCATGTTATGTTCTAATTACTGGATTTTGCATCAGATATAGCCCTTTGAATCATAGTTGAGGTGTGCCTGAGGCGCAAGGTGCACCAGGCGCATCCCTTTGCACCTCAACTTGCCAAAGGCGGGCGATGTCACAAAGGTGTGCGCCTTGGTGCGCCTTGAGCCTCAAGCGAGGTGCCCTACAGGCGCGCCTTTGTGACAAAATTCCTATTTTATGTGTATTTGTATTTTTTTTTTTAAATAAAATGTGAAATAATCTGAACCATTGATTTAAGTTTGAAGATAAAATTATTATAGGCCTAACCACACTCAATTATTTCAATAAAAGGAAAAAGGAAAGAAAAAGGAATTAGGGCAAGAAGAAGTCGATCCAGCAAACAAAAAGGAAAAAGAAAAAGAGAATAGTTGACTCAAAATCATAGTCGATCTTTCCATTCCTGATATTAATTCACCCCAAACATCTCTCCTCTTACCTTGATTGGTCATCTCTCTTGCATTAATTTGGGTTATCTTTCCCATATTTTGTTTTCATTCACTGTTCCTCTCAACCATTTACTTTTCTAAGTTTAACTTTCTAAAAGACACAATAATGTTGGGTAATATTTTTATTCTGATTTCTTGAGGCTGTAAAATCTGTCTATATAAGTCATTATCTTAGATTGATATGAACAAGCTTAAATACAAGTCTGAAAAATGTTTAATTAATGAATCATTTTTTTAAATAATGAATTAAATTGTTTATAATTTAGAAATACATGATTTTTTTTGTGTTTTTTTTTTGGGTTGTTGATTAGATTCTAAACTTTAAATTAATGCTTTGGATATTTTTAACTTGTCTCTACTTAATTTAACAATCACATATTACTTATATGTTGAGTTTATTATGAATATTAGGCATTCATGTTGAAATTTTATTAAAATTCTATCTTTTTGCGCCTCATGTCGCTCAGGTGCGCTCCTGCGCCTAGCGCCTTTAATAACTATGCTTTGAATGTTTATGCTACTTCAGAATGTTTATGCTACTTCAGAATGACTTAAGTGTCCATTTATATAGATGGTCATCTAAAATGAATGTGAATTTGGTTTTGAGTTTCTGGTGTAAAATCATAAAGAATAGGCATGACACCAAATTCCAAATACTCAAATAATTTCAAATGATTAGGTATCCTAATGGACTCTAATATGATTTGCTAGTTATGGAATAAAAATACAAAAGTTTAAAGTATGATCATATAGAAATAAAAAATAAAAAAAATTTGAGGATACGGAGGCACCTTTGTTGTAGAATGCTACTTTCACTTTTTGAATTTGTTGAGAGTTATTTACTAGTATGTTAACATGATCATAGGCACTTGAAGCTCCTAAAGAACCTCGACGCCCTAAAACTCATTGGGATCATGTTTTGGAAGAGATGGTTTGGTTGTCAAAGGTAATCTGCCTGTTGATTTTTGAAGATCTGATCGTATTTCATTCCTTTTGTTTTAAAGGGGCAAAGAAATGAATGGCTTATGAGTTGCATGTCTTTTGTATTTATTCCTTACTAATTAATCTGGTTATCTGCAGGACTTTGAGTCTGAGAGGAAATGGAAATTGGCTCAGGCAAAGAAGGTTGCTTTGAGAGCCAGCAAGGGTATGTTGGATCATGCTACCAGGGAAGAAAAGAAATTGAAGGTTTGTCACTTAATTTTTGTTAAGAGATTGACCTGTAAAGGAAATTTTATGTGCTGAAGAATGGATTGTATTGTACACATCTTGAAGAAAAACAATTTTGTAAATTGTCTTTGATGTTCTTTTTTGTATTCCATTTCTGATGATTAATGTTAGCATTTAATTATGATCAGGAAGAGGAACAACGTTTACGAAAAGTTGCACTCAATATTTCAAAGGATGTGAAGAAGTTCTGGATTAAAATAGAGAAGCTGGCAAGTTTATGTATAATGATTTGATTTTCGTCTTCCATGAAATTCTATAATTCCTTTGTGTATGAAACTTTACAAAATTGTTATTGCAGGTACTTTACAAGCATCAGATGGAGCTGGATGAGAAAAAGAAAAAGGCACTTGATAAACAGCTGGAGTTCCTTCTAGGGCAGACTGAGAGGTGGCTTTGTTATATTTTATTCTCATATCTTGAACTGAGAACTTGAAGGACATATACTAGAGTGGATAGGTAACTGATTTTACTTGGTATATTCTTAGGTACTCTACCATGTTAGCTGAAAATCTAGTGGACAAACCATCACAGCAATATCCTGCACTGGAGCATCCAAGTATTCTACATGAGGAAGGAGATAAAAATGATTCTAAGGAAGAAACAGCAGAACTAAGTGATGGTAAGCAGAATCTTGTGGTATCATTATTAAATGGTTACTTGGAGTAATAGGCATATTTTCTCATCACAATATATTCAATATAGTTTTGGCAGAGCCTCAGACAGACACTGGAGACAATGATGATGATTATGACATGCAATCAGATGAATCAGTGAGTTGCTTCTTTTTTTTATTTTTATTTATTTTTTATATGTGCATAAGCATTACTTAAATGAAGTAATACTTGGAATTTTTTTTTTTGCAACTAAACTAAATTACATCTTTTGTATTCACATTCAAATAATTCTTTTTTCCCCATCGTGTAAATCTTTCAAATAATTTTGTGGATGATTAATCCCATCAAATAGAATTAAGGTGGAGAAAGTTCTGAAAGTTAAGATGCCATTTAAATTTTATCCAAGTCTGCCTTTTAAATGAGGCAGGTGATAAAGCTTCTTCTGTTTTGGTGAAAGATTTCTTCGGAATCTAATGAAAACTTAATAAATTTAAATGGGGAGGGTGAGAAATGATATTTAGCTGTGACTTAGGTATTGTAGCACTGGATTGTAAGATTCTATCAGTGTGGGAGTGTCTTTGCATTTATAGTTATTCTCAAATTCTTTATTGTGTGCTTATTCTATATTGATGGTCTTTTTAAGCTGAAAGTTCACTGGTATAGTAGTAGTAATCTTTCTTTGTGATGCTTTTCAATCGGTATGCAATTGCAAATATTCTCATATGATGATGTTGTTCTAGGAAGATGATGAGCATACTATCGAGGAAGATGAAGCTCTTATAACTGAAGTGGAAAGGCAAGAAGAATTAGCTGCTCTGCACAATGAAATTGATATTCCAATCGAGGAGCTACTTAAACGTTATTTTGGGGAGAGAGGTAAATTGTTTTGTTATATTTCTTTTAATATGTACTTGAGATGCTATATTCCCTACATTTTCTGCACTTATATGCTGAGTTATGTTTGTTTTATCTTGTGCTTATCAGCTGAATAGTGTAATATATTAGTTCATGCATCAAAAATTTTTTTGGTTGGTTAAAGATTCTCTCCCTTATGTCCATCCCTCTCAGAAACCCAAATGCATGTGCTTACTCGCAGACATAGACGTGCAAATTTGGCTAGGGGGACTGGTTGGACTCTGAGATTTTCCCTCTTTTTCATGTTGTATCATTCCAATGATTAACTTTTTGAATACATCCTTTTGCAGCTAGCAGAGAAAATACTCCAGAAAAGGGTGAAAATGGAGCCAGCCTGATAGTCAAGGGGGGAGATCATGCTGAGAGTAAGAAGCTGTTAATGAATGAATTTACCAATTGCAATTTGTCTGTGCCCTATATGACTGACAGTTATATGTTTTGTAGGTAAAGGCAAAGATATCTCTGCTGCCAGTGAAACTGAAATGAGTGGCTCACCTATTATTACTGGTCGTCGTTCTGTAAGTTGTATGTGTTTGTGGTTGCCATTGATGGATTACAAACTCAGTTAATGGCTCAACGTAATATCCATTTTCTAAATACAGGGTCAAGTGGGTCAAGTTAATGGTTCCTTGCTCATGGAAGAAAACCATTTGCTAGAAATTGAGACAGGTGAAACCAGAACACAGTCAAATAGTACTGGTGAGCCTGCAAAAGAACATACACCATATGATTTCAATGAGGAACAGGTAAGGCTATATATATGCGTGTATTTTTCAATTTTTGGACTGATTTCATTCATCTTCCATTATATTCTTTTGGGGTTGCTACATCTATATTATGAGGATTTAATTGCTATGGTTCCATGACAACAACACAAATATGAACATAAATGACTCAATAAATTTTCTTCTTTTTATAATTTTAAGTCTTCAGAATTGTGGCAGTTTCATGGATTTTTTTTTTTTTTTTATGTATTATAGTTGTGATTTGATGTGTGTTCATTCACCTGTTAAGAAAAAACTTCTCTAATGTTTTTTTTTTTTAAGTGGGGGGGTGGGGGGGGGGAGGCGATTGCATGGTTGTCATGTGCATCCATGTGAATAATCAAGTTGAGGAATCTAGTTTGTAGAAGGAGCCCCATGATAGGGACTGCAAATGGTCTTGAATTTGGGAGTCCTTTATGAGTCCAAAGTGCTTGTTGGGGAGGTGAATTAGTTTGGATGGATGTTGGCCATGAATATGTATTTTAGTGCACAATCTCTGGTTATTTTATGTTATTTTTTAAAAAATGCTTGTGGTTTATTCATTGAATGGATAATCTACCTGGTGCTAATATGCAAATTGGACATGTTCACCTACTTGAGCAGTACCAAATGTGAACTCAACTGTCACAATATGTACTATCCTTTTTCTGTGAATCCTTGATCCTCAAATCTGGCTAAAATGGTTCCATCTGTTTTGCTATGTATCTTATGAACTCAATTGTTGAAGTGCTTTATTCTGTTCACTGAATGGCTTATGTAGTTTGCTTTGGCATACGTTAAATCGTTTGATTGTTTGTCTCCATATGAACTTCAATTTCTACTGCATGTTTGTCTACTTTTTCCCCCCTCAAAATAATTTTAAATGTTTTATTCTTACTGGTGTTACCAAAAATTCAGTAGTTATTTATTTTATTTGGTCTTTCATTTGTAGGAAGATGGTGATTTTGTTCTTGCTAATGGAGAAGAAAAGGTATGTAATATAGTAGCTTGTCTTTTCCTCTTTCTGCTTAGTTGTGGTTCTTTCTTCTTCTACTGTATATTTAAGAAGGTAGCCTATCCATATTGCAATTTTACGTCAAACAGTAAAAAACTAATGATGCAAAGACATACGACTTTCTTCATCTATATTTATGAGAAGTTAGCTTATCAAGATTGCTAAGATACATTGAAAAGTAATTAATTGATTGTAGTATTGTGCAAAGCTCTACAACTTTCTTATTTGTTATATATAATATGATAGCTTAACTAGATTGCTAATACATCTAACAGTAAAGAATGAATGATGTGAAAAGGTATACAACTGTAGTGAATTAGCCAATTAGATAAGTTGAATGGGTTATCTAAAGGATTCTTAGTTATTACTGTTCAGTGGTAGGATAATCACTTGACTAAATATATAATCACATAGTTTTGCAGTCTCTTTTTAGTTTAAGAGCCTATTTCTATAACTAATAAAGATTGAGAGACTTATATGGAACAGAACATGAAATCTTTTTCATAATTATTATTTCTGTAATTGCTGTTTAGTATTGTCTTTCATTAAATATGCTATTTACTTACATGGAAAAATTTTCATGATGCCACATTTTAGGAATCTATTCATATTTTTTATCCTAATTTTGGTGGTAAATAATGGCACACCATTTAAAGTTCATCTTTTTGTATTGATAATTTTGGCACTTGTACTTGCAAAAGTCTGTTGTTTATTTTTTGATTATTTCTGTAAATTAATTGACATAATGGTTCATCCTGGGTTTGGATTGTACATTCTTATTTTAGTTTTGGACTTTTAATGGTTGGACATAATGACATTGCTATAATGTAGGCTGCTTGCTATCTTATTTGATTGGTGGTTGCTAGGCTGCTATACCTGCTTCCATGCAAAGTGTTCCATTATGAAAATGTATATTGTGTAGCATAGAGGAATTTCATGACTCGGTGTAATGTATTTTGGCAAGGGCATTTAGAGATGACGATTTTACCTGCCATGCACAGAACCAAAATGGCAATCCCAGCCCTGCCGAAGGTAGCCTGGGGGAATGGTTTTGTTTAGATGTCCTGCTCCATTTTGTCCCAGCTTAAAAAAATATATCATGTGAAAAAATGCTTATTTTTTGAAATAGTCATTTATCACTTTACTTAATTATTAATTGATAGTATTTCAAAATTTAGTATATATGAATATAGCATGATAACATGCATATTTAATATTGTGAAATTAGGAATGCCCTTTGCCATCCCTAGGGCATTGCTGGAAATTATAGTTTGACTGATGTCAGATAATCCCCAAATTACTGGCCTTTTTCTCATAATATTTTTAAAGGTCCAGAATTATTTGTGTTTGTTGAAACCTAGCCGTATCTGATATTTTTACTTTTATCATAACACCACATCACACTGCCTTCTGTGTTTAAATTATTCACGTTATATGTGTGCATTTAGAGCAGTAATTATTTGGTTTTTCTTTATCTTGCTTCATTCTGGAAAAGTATAGTTCTCTTGTGGCAAAGTGAAGTTCAGGTAGTATAATCTGTGATTTTGCTTAGGATGATGAGACAACGTTGTTAGAGGAGGAAGAATTGTCAAAAGCTGATCCAGACAATCCCATAGATGAGGTACTGAGCATGTCTGATATATTGTGTTTCTCTACATTGAATCATCATATATTTTTATAAAGATGATTCTTGATCCCCAATAGAACTTCTGGATGGCTTATTAGTTGAGTTGATGATTTGTAATTTAGTATATCTGAGTATTCCTCTGCTATTTCACAGATTTCATTGCTGCAAAAGGAGAGTGAAATTCCTTTAGAAGAGTTGCTTGCAAGGTATAAAAAGGTAGGTATAGGAATGCTTATACTTGTAGCTCACATTGCTTGTGTTGTAACTTAATTTTCATTGTATTATCTATGTCGATTTATTAGGAATTCAACAATGAAGTTTCAGAGGATGAATCTGAATATACCTCTGCTTTATCAGACAACTTGTTGGATTCCCCAGACCATAACGACGTTGAACTGAAGCAGGAGGATGTATCTGTAGATAAAAATGTTGAACCTGGTGAACCATTACCAGTTTTAGATCATTTTATAAATGAACAAGAACAAGACGCAGGAGGCCAGAAAATTGCAGGAGGAGAAAATGATAGTGAGAATAGGATTGCTGATGCTGCTGCTGCTGCAAGATCTGCGCAGCCAACGGGAAATACATTCTCAACAACTAAAGTGCGAACAAAGTTCCCTTTTCTTCTCAAGTACCCCCTTCGTGAGTATCAACATATTGGCCTGGATTGGCTTGTCACCATGTATGAGAAAAGGTTAAATGGGATTCTAGCTGATGAAATGGGACTTGGAAAGACCATCATGACAATTTCCTTGCTTGCACATCTCGCTTGCGAAAAGGGAATATGGGGTCCCCATCTAATTGTGGTTCCAACAAGCGTCATGCTTAACTGGGAAACAGAATTTCTTAAATGGTGTCCTGCCTTTAAGATTCTTACTTACTTTGGTAGTGCAAAAGATCGGAAACTAAAGAGGCAAGGTTGGCTGAAACCAAACTTCTTCCATGTATGTATTACAACTTACAGGTTGGTTATACAGGATTCAAAAGTCTTCAAGAGAAAGAAGTGGAAGTACCTGATTTTGGATGAAGCTCATCTGATTAAAAATTGGAAGTCTCAGAGATGGCAAACTCTTCTAAACTTCAATTCAAAACGGCGCATCTTATTAACTGGTACTCCATTGCAGAATGATCTCATGGAACTCTGGTCTCTCATGCATTTCTTGATGCCCCACATCTTTCAGTCTCATCAGGAGTTCAAGGATTGGTTCAGTAATCCAATATCAGGGATGGTGGAGGGACAAGAAAAAGTGAACAAGGAAGTTGTTGATCGCCTGCATAATGTTCTTCGTCCATTTATACTCCGTCGACTGAAAAGGGATGTGGAGAAACAGCTGCCTATGAAACATGAGCATGTCATCTATTGTAGACTATCAAAGAGGCAGCGTAACTTGTATGAGGACTTCATTGCCAGCTCAGAGACACAAGCTACCCTTGCCAGTGCTAACTTTTTTGGGATGATTAGCATTATAATGCAACTTCGTAAAGTTTGCAATCATCCTGACTTATTTGAGGGTCGTCCAATTATTAGTTCTTTTGACATGACTGGCTTAGACATCCAGTTGAGTTCTTCTGTATGTTCAATGCTTTCTTCTCGCCCATTTTCAACTGTAGACCTATGTGGTTTGGGGCTTGTATTTACTCATCTAGATTTTAACATGGCTTCTTGGGAGTGTGATGAAGTAAATGCTATTGCTACTCCTTCAAGATTAATTGAAGAGCGTGCCAACAAAGATAACATTGAAGAAATTTTGCCTCAATCTAAACATTGGAAGAAGTTGCCTGGAACAAATATTTTTGAAGAGATTAGAAAGGCAGTGTTTGAGGAGAGACTAAGAGAAATGAAGGAACGGGCAGCATCTGTTGCATGGTGGAATTCCTTGAGGTGCCAGAAGAAACCTATATATTCAACAACCTTGCAAGAACTTCTTACCATAAAGAATCCGGTTGATGATATTCATCACCAAAAGGTTGATCGACGCTCTTATTTGTACTCTTCTAAGCTTGCTGATGTTATTCTTTCACCAGTTGAACGCTTGCAGAGGATGATTGATCTTGTTGAGTCATTTATGTTTGCTATACCTGCAGCACGTGCTCCAGTACCTATTTGTTGGTGCAGTAAAATAGGAACTTCTGTGTTTCTGCAACCAAGTTATAAGGAGAAATGCTCTGAAATGCTGTTGCCTCTTCTTTCACCTATTAGGCCTGCAATTGTTAGGAGGCAAGTATATTTTCCGGACAGGCGACTTATACAATTTGACTGTGGTAAGTTGCAGGAACTTGCAGTTTTGCTCAGGAGGTTGAAATCAGAAGGTCACCGGGCATTGATATTCACCCAGATGACTAAGATGCTTGATATATTGGAGGCTTTCATAAATTTGTACGGTTACACTTACATGCGTTTAGATGGATCCACTCAACCAGAGGAGAGACAAACATTAATGCAGCGATTCAACACAAATCCCAAGATTTTTCTCTTCATTTTGTCAACCCGTAGTGGGGGAGTTGGCATCAATCTTTTTGGAGCAGATACAGTTATATTTTATGATAGTGACTGGAACCCTGCAATGGATCAACAAGCTCAGGATCGCTGTCATCGGATAGGGCAGACACGTGAAGTACACATATATAGGTTAATCAGTGACAGCACTATTGAAGAAAACATCTTAAAGAAAGCTAATCAGAAACGTGCTCTTGATGATCTAGTCATACAGAGTGGAGGCTACAATACTGAGTTTTTCAAGAAGCTTGATCCCATGGAATTATTCTCTGGTTACAAAGCTCTTCCGATTAAGAATGTACCGAAAGAGAAGAGTCATAGCCATGGAAATGAGGTTTCTGTGTCTAATGCAGATGTGGAGGCTGCTTTGAAATATGCAGAAGATGAAGCAGATTATATGGCATTGAAGAAAGTTGAGCAGGAAGAAGCTGTGGACAACCAAGAGTTTACAGAAGCCATTGGGAGATTGGAAGATGATGAGCTTGTTAATGATGATGATGTGAAGGCTGATGAGCTGGCAGATATGGACATGACAATTCAAAATAAAGACAACAGGATGACCTTAAATGTGGCAGATCCCATTGAAGAAAGAACTCTAACTTTTGCTGCCAGTGAAGATGATGTTGACATGCTGGCTGATGTTAAACAGATGGCTGCAGCAGCAGCAGCATCTGGACAAGCTATCTCAATCTTTGAGAATCAGTTACGGCCTATCGACAGATACGCAATACGTTTTCTAGAGTTATGGGACCCAATTATAGACAAAGCAGCAATGGAATCTGAAGTTAGGTTTGAGGAGGCAGAATGGGAACTTGATCGTATTGAGAAATACAAAGAGGAAATGGAAGCTGAGATTGATGATGATGAGGAACCATTACTATACGAAAGTAAGCTTTTTTTTTTTTTTTTTTTTTTTTCTGGATCTTTTTGCTTGTATTATAAGAATTGCAAATTAGTTTACTTATTACTCAGAATTGCAGAACATAGTTTGTAGGATATAAGATTTGTTGTGTTTTTTTTCCTTGATTATTTGCTTGAATGCTGTCCAAGATTTAACATTCAAATACTTGATATATTTCCTGCTTGTTAATGTGTAGTGTGTTGCAAGTAGGTGGAATGTATTTGAACTTGTCAATGAGAAATTTTTTATGTTATGCATACTGACTTGTCTGCTAATATCAGGATGGGATGCCGATTTTGCAACTGAGGCGTACCGACAGCAAGTTGAGGCCCTAGCTCAACATCAGGTAAGTGAATTTTATTTTGTAGGGCAAATTTTCTGCAGATGTCTCCCACAGCCTGGTTGATTTGTGTGTTTGTGTGTCATGTAGTTAATGGAAGAGCTGGAAGCTGAAGCTAATGAGAAGGAAGATGCAGAAGATGGATATTGTGACACTATGATGTAAGATGATTCTGAACTCATCCTACAAATATGTCTGCTGAAAAAATTTACTTCATATACGTTTTATGGTGGATAATATTAGGATGATACTTCTGCCAATGTAGGTCACTGATAAAGTACCTGACCATTTTCTTATGATTTTAATTTCATTTGAGGTTAACGATTTAGTGCCACATAATTTTCATAAAAGTGCTCTACATTGCCCCAATGGTATACCAGGGTGGTAGACACCAATTGCACCATGGATGTGCCCATTTTAAACACCAGCAATGGTCATAGTAGCTAAAAACAATTGTTAGTACCAAATAATATTAAACTATTTACTTGTTTTGGGTTTTTTGGCCATGGTTTTCAAACCCAGACCAGTCTGGCCAGGCGGACCTAGAGACAGGAATCATTCCGGTTTGAACATTATGTTAGGATTAGAGTTCTTGAAAGAAGAGAATTCCTAATCAACACTAGGTTGGGAACAAAAAATTTATTAATAAAACAAGCTTCTAAATAGTATAATACCTTTTTAGGACATCCCGTGGAGAGAATGTGGAAGAAAGCTATAAAAATAATTTTTGATTTTCTTTTTCATTAACTGGATCTTTGGTTGGTTGGGGGAGGGATCATATGGGGGTTGTGTGATATATTTCTGGTGATAAAATTCAGACCTTTCATTTAGCTTTATTTAAGATGAATGTGGCAACTATTCCTTCAGGACTTGGCAGTACTTTTTTGTTCTTCGACCAAATTTCAGTCATTAATCTGTTTTCTGTCAGCAGGAATGACATGCCAAGCAAACCTAAACCGAAGTCCAAAAAGAAACCAAAGAAGGCCAAGTTTAAATCTCTGAAGAAAGGATCTCTTACTTCTGAATTGAAACATGTGAAAGAGGAGCCATCAATGGAAACTACATCCATGGATGATGATGTAATATATCACGATGAGGTTACTTATTCAGACATGATGTCACAATATTCAGGTATGCAGAAAAAACGCAAGAAAGTTGAAACACTCGATGTTGAAAACAGGAAGAGCTCAAAGAAGAAATTGAAGAAATCTAAGAAGACTGCTGAAACATGCCCTTCAGATCTAGATTCAAACCTGTCTAGTAAGCAGCAAGATGATTCTATCGAATTAAAACCATGTGAGAACGTGGATCTTGAGCAGAAACCAGCGGGTAGAAGCAAAATGGGTGGAAGGATCTCCATCACTGCCATGCCAGTGAAGCGGGTCTTAATGATTAAACCAGAGAAGTTAAAGAAGGGGAATGTTTGGTCAAGAGATTGTGTTCCATCACCTGATTCATGGCTACCCCAGGAAGATGCAATATTATGTGCTGTTGTGCATGAATATGGCCCACATTGGAGCTTGGTTAGTGAAACTTTGTATGGGATGGCTGCCGGTGGGTTTTATAGGGGAAGATATCGTCATCCAGTTCATTGCTGTGAGAGATTTAGGGAACTGATCCAAAGATACGTTTTGTCTGCCCCAGAAAATCCCATTAATGAAAAGACAAGCAATACAGGCTCTGGAAAGGCACTTCTCAAAGTAACTGAGGTAAGTCCAATATTCTCATTCTCATAGTGAAAGAATGGTGTGCCAGGCCTGTGGGTTTTTTCTTTTTTATTTTCTCAATATTTGTTTTACTTTTCTGTATTTTTTTTGCTGCTTGATTTTTTTGAAGTAGTATATTTGGGTTCTAAAATATGCTGAGATTAACATTTTGCTTATACTTGCTGATGGGTTTTGGGTTCCTAGTCTAACCTATTACTGTGGGCTAATTACTGTTAGTTCCTTTTCTAATGGCTCTCTCTCTCATGCATTCAGGTGCTCATGCACACACCCCTCTTACAATTGAGGGATTTATGTCTGCTTCTTATTAAATTAACTTTTCATAAATGTGTATTGTGGTGTTAACCTGATGCCTTCACTTAAGAAATGAAAACAGTGAATAGTCAGCAGATGATCAATGATGTGAATTTATGAAATTTGGTAATTCTATGAGGACAATACTTTAAATACATAAAGATGTGCCAATGATCAATTTTTAATGGCGGCAGGATAATATTCAGTTGCTATTAAATGTTGCTACTGAGCAGCCAGACCATGAGTTGCTTCTCCAGAAGCACTTCACTGCCCTTCTTTCTTCAGTGTGGAGGATGACATCACGTGTTGACCGTCAACAAAACCTTTCATCTAGAAATGGCCTTTATTTTGGTGGAAGGCTTTTCAGTTCTTTCAATCAGATATCTTGGAATTCTATGAAAGAGCCGGAAAAAAGAATGAAGTTCACTAATTTAGCACAGAGTGGCAAGCTGTTGGCAGCTGCACTCCATGAAGCCCACTGTAGACCCATGGATGACACAGTCTCCATTTCTAAACGGATGGAAGATGCTCCTGTTTCAGAAAAAATTGAAGTAACTCTGGAATTTGAAAAGGAGGTAGGTGATTCCTTGGTTCCATTGCCATCTGTCATAAATTTGTCGATACCTGTATCAGACTCACAAAGGTTCATAAACAAGGATGTGGGAGTAGAACATCTTAAAGCTTCCACAAATGTGGCCGAGTGTCGATTCAGGTAATGCCCTCTTGCAACAATGGAGATCCCTTGATTCATGGGTTATATCTGCTTTTGATGTCAACAATTCCTTTTCAATTCTTTACCTCGTGAAAATATAGACAATGGCTTTAGTAACTTAATGTTTGGTTGGATGCATTCAATTGTACTTTCATGTTATAGGCTGTTTGACCTGGACATTTGGTAGTTCTTTTTAGCTGATGTTGGCCTTGTAGGCCTATTTAGCTATTGAGTGCTTTTCCTTGCCCTCTCTCTCTAGTATCCACTCTGCATTTTGTTCAATTCATCAATTTCTTGAGAGTTAAATAATACATACTGTGTGCTGTTTTATGTGGATAGGCAAATAACATTATCTAGGATGGTCAAGAATATTGGTTTGAACAAAAGTGGACAATTTTTTCTATATTGTATTGCAGGCCAGTAATAATTTGGAGTTTTGTTCTAATGTTGTTATTTAATGAATGGTTCATGAAATGAATACTGGGATTGGATTCTTGAAGTTGCTAATAAAGGAACATATTTCCTCAGGGATGCAGCAAGATCTTGTTTTGAAGGCAGTCTGGGTTGGGCTTCATCTGCATTCCCAGCAAATGATGTCAAGTTGCGGGCAACTTCAAAACCACAGACCTTGGGAAAGCATAAGCTCTCTATCTCCGACTCAGTCAAGCCACCTCGATCAAAAATGAAGAAAACTATGGACCATGGTGAGATGCATCATCAATTTGCTGAGGCAGTATTTCAATCACCAGTTACAGTGTCAGCCAGGGACCCCAACTTAAAGTTTGACTTTACTCCAGCCATGATTGAGGATGGTTGGATGAATGATACAGATGGTTATCCTATTTCTTGTTTGGATAAAGAGCTTTCATTGGAAATGGGAAGCTTGGAAGCTATTCCTTATAATTATGTTCCTGATTTAATATCTGGCCTAGATGATTGTTCATTATTGCCAGAATATACTGATATTGGGTAGTAGGGTTAACATAAGGAAATTGCATATTTCTGAGTTGAAGCTTTTGTCACATTTAGCGAACAGGGCTTCTCACTGCACATATGTCCTGATTGATTGACATCCAAAAAATGGGACATACGCTCTTGGGTTCTCATGAGGATGAATACAACACTGGATGGCAAACAAGATGCATGATTCAGCATGTCTGCTGGTTCACACTCTGGAACATGTTTTCCTGAGAATCTGATATGGTTCTTGTGGAAGATCGAGGTGGGGGAAATAGAAATTGTAACATAATTTTTTTTTTTTTGAAATTTATTTCTTATTGGGATATGCCAATTTTGCTGGGGCATGGATTGACAGGTCAGTTTTGGCATGTTTCCCACATAGAAGGAATTAGGATAGAAAAGATGCTGATCAATGAAAAATGGGCTTATTCCTCGAGTTTATTTTTTTAATTCTATCAAGGCCATGAGTGTCTGCAGGGGGGTGGTTATTCATTTAAATTCGTGAGCTTATTTTATAATTTTGTACAGCTCGGTATAGCGAGAAATATTCAAAGATAATTCTTTTGGATATGGCACATCTGTCTGCGACAATGTGCGGATCTAAGTTATCATTGGCTATTGCAATAAACATCCTAATTTTTACCAAATTGTTATAATTCCTTATTTAAAATTGTTCACCAAAAACAGAAGTGGTCAGTTTTTAAGACTTGAGAATGGTAAAGCATCCTAAACCACAGTTCCTGACTTTTTTTCTCAATTTCTTTCCCGCCAAAAACCCAAAGCCTCGGCCATAACGATCTTTCACCTGAATTTTAGGCCATTCTTTGAATTGCAATCTTACCACGTAATTAATTTGGATGACATTTACATTTTGACAGCTAAAAACAGAGATCAGGCATAATACTAAAAAGCTTTAAATTGGTAGAAAATGTTTCATGCTATAGGGCTGTAAATTGTAGGATGCTGATCATTTTATTAATGAATTAAGACGAGGATCAAACAAAGAACTTCCAACTCAAAACGGTTCAAAATCATTGCAAGTTACATGCCGCTCTCCAGTAAGCTACCCTCACCAAAATCTATAATTCCTATCCATTCAGGTGATCAAATTTACAAAAAATACGCTCATTGCTGACAAACTAACTAATTGTTGCCACTCTAGGGACTCTTTTTATTTGCTGCTCAACCCCATCCTGCTCAACAATCTTAGTACCCATATCCTGTTCCAACAAAAGTAAAAAGGCCACAAAAATTCAGTAACCAGGCAGGCAATGCACATAAGGGTAGAACAAATTGTAAAATTCAGAAGTACAAACCTGAATTATCCATTGGATTGCCAGCGGGCACTGGTTCAGGCTCCTTGATCTCAACAACTACACAATCAGACATCAAGAAAGTTTTTGCTACTGATGATGCATGCTCCAAGCAACATCTGACCACCTGAAAGAAAAATTTATGAATGTTGGTCTTATTTTGTTTCAGAAAACTAATGCTGCTCTCAAGAATCGACAAAGCATTCTAAGGTTTTCAGTGGAAAATTACACCTAGAAATGGAAAACTTTAAACTGCTTTCTGCAAATAATCCCCCAGTTTCTCAAACAAAAATTTTACAGGCACTACGATAATCAGAATCATCAAAACAAGAAACTATACATTCAAGACAATTCTTCTTTGATGATCAATAGCAAGCAATACTAAAGACAAAAAAAGATAATATCGCTTTAATTGAAAAGTGACTCACCTTGGTTGGATCAATAATGCCAGCAGCCATTAGATCTTCATATTTTCCAGTCGCAGCATTGTATCCATATTTTGGATTGTCACTGGAGAGCACCTGTGAAAAATAAATAATGACCAAGTTGCAATCAATATGAAACGAAACAAAACAAAAAAGAACAAACTAGTCATACCTTCTCACTGACCACACTTCCATTAACACCAGCATTCTTGGCAATTAATTTGAGAGGGTAACTTAGAGCTCTCTTCATAATATCAGCTCCCACCTGAAACCATGCAAAAATAATTGAGCCAGAACATACTTTCAAACAGCTCAAAAGACAGCCTATACATGCTACCCTGTGCCACACTTAGGAACCATTTTGTATATAAGCACCAGTCTATGTTCACTCCCACATTACCTTTTCTTCGTCATTGTCAAGGCTGTCTTTAATGGCATCCACCTTCAATGCGAGTCTCAACAGGGTGCATCCACCACCAACAACAATACCTTCCTCAACAGCCGCCTGAGAATCATTTGAGTTGATGATAACAAGGTGAGAATAACTTATATTGTAAATAAAAACAACAGGCACTAGTGGTACTAAGATAAATACCTTTGTAGCATTAAGAGCATCTTCAACTCTCAATTTCTTTTCTTTAAGCTCTGTCTCAGTTTGTGCTCCGACCTGTAAAATTTGGAGGGAAGAACATTATTATAATTAGATATTATTAAAATGGTTTCATGTATCATTTGTTCATAGACAACTGAAAGTTTACCTGTATAACAGCTACACCACCTGACAATTTTGCAATTCTCTCATTGAGCTTTTCCCTCTCGTACTCTTGCTCAGCAGCCTGCATAAATGTACATCATACTTCAGATCAATTCTGAGATAGAAAAGGAAAGGGGCCTTCGTATTGTCCTGTAAAGAGCTTGGGCAGGGAGCTGGGGGATGTCAATACCTCGATGAGATTTCTTATCTGTGCAACTCTCTTGTTTACTGCTTCTTGGGTGCTTCCATCACCCACAATGGTAGTATAATCCTTGGTAAGTACCACTTTGGAAGCATGGCCCAGGACCTCCTTGCCAACTTTGTCCAAGGAAAGTCCAACCTCATCTCTAATAACAGTTCCTGTAATCCAGTTTAAGATATCTTTTAAAATTGACATCTAAGCTAAACAAGGGAGGGGGAATAGAAAAGTGGGAAAGTGGAGAGAAAAAAGGCTTGGGGAGAAATAAAAACATTAAGGCTCCGTTTGTTTCACGAAAAATATTTTCCTAAAAAATATTTTTCGTATTTTCTGACGTTTGGAATGTTTTGGAAAATTAATCAACGGAAAATATTTTCTAGTCAATGGAAAATTAAACATTTTTTAAGAAAAATGATTTTCTCTTTTCACGACGAGAAGTCGTTTTATAGATTTTAACAAACTCATTATAATAATAAAAAAAAAATTATGTAAATACAAATATATTAATCGATCCTCATTACCGGTGATCATTGATGACCACCACCGGCCGCCGGATGCCACTAAATTTATTATTTTTATGTATTTTTTTCTCATACTAAACAATAAAATTTTAAAAATACGAAATTATTATAAGTTTAAATATATTTATAGTCTTATAAATTGAAATTTTTAATATTTTTTAAATAATTTTTAATATTGTAACTAAATAATAGAAAATTAGTTATTGGAAAAATAGTTTTTCAGAAAATATTTTCCAAAGAAGTTATTTTCCGCGAAACAAACAGAGCCTAAATATTTAGAACATGTATATCCAATAAATGTGGATGGGAATACCAATGACAAAGAAAGAAAGAGGCGAAAATCAAAACAAAGAGTACAACAGATTTACATCACTTGCACTAACCTCCAGTTAGAATAGCAATGTCATCAAGGTACTGGCTCTTCCGATCTCCAAAACCAGGAGCCTTGAGAGCAGCAATCTTCAAAGCACCCCTAAGTTTATTCACTACAAGAGTTGCCAAAGCTTCTTGCTCAATGTCTTCAGCAATAATCAGAATTGGGTATCCACTCCTAATTGCATCTTCCAAAATATTAATGAGATCCCTTGCATTTGTTATTTTCTTATCAACAAGCAGCAACTGCAGCCAAAATAAACAATTAATTTAAAATTAAAAATAAAACATTTAGCAAAGTCATTATTAAGATAGCATACCTTGCAGTTCTCATATTCAACTGCCATTTTTTCACTGTCAGTGACAAAATAAGGTGAGATGTAACCACGATCGAATTGCATTCCCTCGACAACATATAGGCTGTTGTCAGCACTTTTCCCCTCTTCAAGAGTAACCACTCCCTTACGACCCACTTTACTCATCGCTTCAGCTATCATATTCCCTACTTCATAATTGTTCCCTGCACTAACAGCTGCAACATCTGCAAGCTCACTGTCCTCAACCTAGAATAACAAAATGCTGTTACTCAAACCCTTCTACAAAAATCTAATACAAAACCAAGAGGGTACAAAGGTAATACAAAATTATAAGGAAGACTTGTTCACTTTTCTATCTTACCTCTTTTGACATTGATTTAAGTTCAGTCACTAGAGCCTTTGTGGTCTTCTCAATACCCCTAGTAATCAGCACAGGGTTTGCACCAGCAGCTACAACCTGAATAATTGAATCAAGCCAACAATATAAACATCACATGACAACAGCACCATGCTTTACAGGTCTTCATACATAAGAATACAAGCCAGCCATCCCACAAACCTTTACACCTTCAGCAATAAGGCCTTGAGCAAGAACAACAGATGTGGTGGTTCCATCACCAGCCAAGTCATTTGTTTTCGCAGCTGCCTGTCTCACCAACTTGGCACCAATATTCTCAACTGGATCCTCTAATTCAACCTAGAAAATTCAGGTGAAGCATTCCATCAATAACATCAAACAATAATTTACAACTATAGATAATTAGAGAAAAACTAGCATTAAAAAATATATATATCTATAACAGTTATGATGACAATATATGTGAGAATTGAAAGGGTATCATCATTAAGCAGGTGAGCAGCAAAAGCACCTAAATTTATATTGAAATGGTCCTCCATATGGTTGATACCTACCATAAGCTTCAAATATAACAGACAATGAAGAGCTAAAATAATCAAGAGATAGCTTACCTCTTTAGCGACAGTAACACCATCATTAACAATTTTTGGGGAGCCATACTTGCTCTCGAGAACAACATTCCTGCCTTTAGGTCCAAGAGTAACCCCAACTAGATCTGCAAGTTTGTTCACACCAGTCTGCAAGAGAGGAACAAAAGCTCTTAAGACATGGCCAATAATAAAAGGATAAAACATCACGCATCATAAGCCAGACATTCAACATCATCTCAATCCCAAAACTCACTTGCAATTTCTTTATTGCTGATCCATCCTTGTTGAAATGCAACTCCTTGGCCATGGCACAAATCTTGGGAGAACCTGATCTCCGTAAAACAACATTCTGTCTCCTACCAAATGGGCTTCTAGATATGGAAGCAAGAGATGACAACCTATTGGAAGAAGATGCCAGTTTCTTATCCATTATGCGGCCATTGGGAGCAGCCAAGGTTCCAACGGAGGACATGGCAGTAAAGGTAGAAGCCATACTCTATTTTATACCTGACAACAACAAATTAACTACTTTTAGTCCCAAAACACATTAGATTTTCAGATTGGTCTAATACCCAATTAACTGATTCTCAACTCAGAAATAGAAAACCTCAAGCTTTCATGATTAAATTTTATGCTGCACAAATAACAATTCTCTCCCAGAATTATCATAAAGCTAAAAACTTACATTATTAGAGTATTGCATTACTCAGAATATTAAAAAAAAAAAAATCAACAGCAGCAAAAAAAAAAACGAAAATTCATTTCAATCATCCATAAACAAGACCTTCAAAACAAGTCGATTCCTGACAAAATTACACACAGTAAAAGCATAAAACCAGAACAAATAAAAGAACCCATTTCAATATACATAAATAACAAACACAAGAGCTTCAAAGTAACAAAATTTCAATCAATTTGACTTCATTTCATGTTCATGACTTAACACTGAGATTCCCAAGCTAAACAGACCATTAATTTGTATTCCAACAAATGAGAAACAGTAATAGACCATAAAACTACAATACATGCAATACCCACAAAGAAATGGGATTCAGAGATTGAGGAGCTAACCGAGAAATGTGACGGCTTTGGCGAGAGATTAGGGTTTTAGAATGAAGCGTTGAGAGTTGAGAGTTGAGAGTTGAGAGGCGTAGGTTTATCCTCTACTGTGAAAGAGTTATTAGGTTTAAGAATTTGATAACATATTATTATAGTTGGAGTTAGCTCTTGAAGGTTATAATTCATCTGAACCGTTGGATCAATACCCGATCCTGTTTTGGTTGTCTTTTATTGGAACACTCTAGAACCTTTTATATTTTTATACGAAAAAATATATATATAGGGGGGTAAATTGCCGGGTCACCAAATTATGAGCATTATTACAAATTGTTCGCTAACTTTTTTTTTTTCTCTCAGATTTGTTATTAAACTATAAAAAATGTATTAATATAATACATGGCACAACTGAATCAAAATTTCAGTCAATTAGTGTAATAGCCCAAATTTACATATCTCTTAACCAATAATCATAATGACATAAAAATGTAAAATTGAATGGTAATTGAATCAATAGAGCCGAACTTAATCCTTAGAGTATATAATTATTTTGAATTTATTTTGTATTAATTTTTACATTCATGTGTATACATGTTTGATATAAATTTGAGCAATAAGATATAATTAATTATGTGCATTACTAGTTGAATATGAAATCACATGTTATAAAAGGATAAAAATGTTATTTCGCAAAAATTGTCAAAAATAGAAATTAATTGTGCAAGTGTATATGAATTAAGTATGGGGTCCACCCCACTCAAGTGATAGCTGGTCATGTCAAGCTTGAAGGGAAGATTTAGGGCCTGTTTAGTTAAAGAAATTTTTTTCTATTTTCATTTTTTAGTTTTCATTGAAAATAAAAAGTTTTCATTTTCAAGTAAAATTAAAAAATGAGTGGAAAACATGTTTATTTACTATGATTTAAAAACTATTTACAAATTTAAAATATGGAGAATTTGTTCATTTAACAACAATTATGGTGGTGGTGGTGAAAGTGGTTGTGTAGGTGGAGGTGGTGATGGTGGCAATAGTGGTAGTGGTGGTGGCGGTGGTGGAAGTCGTGGCGGTGGTGGTGGTGTTGGCAGTGGTGATGGTGATAATGATGGAGGCGGTGTGAGATGAGGTGATGATATTTTTACTTAGAAAAATTAATAAAGAAAATTTTAAAAAACATTTTAAATTTATTTTCTAGTTTTCTTTTAAAATAATGACAATAGTGAAAATAATTTTCTAATTAAAATTTTGTAAAACAGTCAAAGTAAACACAATATTCTATTTTTTGTTTTCATTTGAAAATTTTTCTAGAAAATTAGAATAATTTTCGCCAACTAAACAACACCTTAGAATTTGATTTTACTTAAATATTATTTTCCTAGAGTTAAAAATTGAGTTAGTAAAAAATGGATCCCACTTTCTACTAACTCAAGCCTTTTATCTCAAATTGTGTAGAACTATCATATACAATTAACCTAGTCAATTCTTGTTATCTTATTTCCACCAAATATCACTTACAAGCTTCCTAAGGAAGCCAAAAAATTTCAGCCACTTGATCAAATGAATTAATCTCTACCATACATTTATATTTAAGAAAGAAGACTCGTCTTTTTTTCCTCACATTTTCCAAACACTAAAAGAAAATTTGATTTTTCTTCTCTTCTCTCAAATGATGTTCGGCCACTCCATTTCCAAGTCAAGATTGAGTAGTTCCAAGGTGAGCTCTTAATAAACTTGACTCCATTTTTCATTCTAATAATGCTTCTTAAGTTATTTTCCAAATAGTAAAGGTCTTTTTTCTTCCTTCTCCTTCTTTCTAATTTCGGCCTACCCTTTATTAATTGAAGGAAAATTGTTTATTTTTATTTCTTGATAATTATGAGTGTATCATGAAGTCAATTTTAGGATTTATAGTTTAACTGAGTATAAAATGTATGCTAGAACTTTATTTGATTTTGTATCTTGAAATTGAGAAGTTAGGTTTTAGAATTGGGCAGAAATTGAAGAGCCAATTATGTAATTATAGAGACCGAATTTGGAGAAACGTAAAACATGAAAATTGTAGATAAATATCTCTAGTATACACTGGTAAAAGTCATTTGAAAAATTCAAAGTGTGTAGAGAGAAAAGTCAATTGAACTGAAACTAGTACTGTTCATAGGATAATTGAATGACCTGAAATTGAGAAGTGCAATTGATGGATTTAGAGACTGAATTAGGCCAAGTATAAAACGTAAAAAAATCTAATTTATATGTTTATAATACCCAAGTAAAAGTAAATATTGAGATACAGTCAAAGGAAGGTGATAAGGTCTAATAAATTCTGTAATCTAATACAGTTGGCAAATCTGAGAATCTACCCTCCAAAATGAGGATGCTAGAGATAGAATTAGGAGAAACTCAAAACTAGTAAAATGATCCTTGTTATGTGAGGTATTAACTCATAGAAGGAATTAACAAAATTCCAAGTATAATGTGAGAAATGGAGTTTATATTGTGACTGACCCTGTACGCAGATTCAATATGTAACATGTAATGAACTTTCTAACTTGGAGACTTTAGGTAAAACAAAGCTAAACTTAAAACATAAGAAATATTCCTTAGTGTTTTTAGTAACTCTCAATAAAAGGAAACTTCATTTGGACCATACATCAAATAAATATTATACTTGAGTATAGATACAATATTATGCCATCGATTACAATTCATTTAATATAGACAACTGTATTAAATAGAATAACTATTACAATTCCAAATGTACTATTAGAGCCTTCAATAAAACAAAATACTATAATACCACAATGATCATGGAACTCTAGATCAGATTCTTAGAGATACATAATCATTATGATACACATAATGAACAAAATGAAAACGGACAGAGTAATCCCTAAGCGGAGAGATGGAGCTTGAGTTTTATCTTGCCACAACCTCTATAGTACCTGAAAAAAAATAAACCACTAAAGGGTGAGATAAAAATCTCAGTGAATACACAATAGATCAATATGTTATGCCGGTTAGGTACAAAGTAGAACATATGAATAAGATAGCTTCAAAGCTTTTAGGCAATATAAACAATTAGATAATTGAAATTATCACAATGGGATTCATTTATGAAACCAATAATTGGGGCTTCAAGAATAAAGCAATTAAGTACGATTTACTTTATTTTAGCAGAAATCATATATTCGAGAACGGTATGTTCCCATTCACATTTAGATCGAGTGTCGGTTAATGCTTCACACACTCATAATGATTCAAGCGAGAGACTAATCAGGTCTCCCGGCTAGGACCACCTTTCGTAACTAAGGCGGATACACTATCCCTATTCGTCGGGCCTTCTATACCATGTGCACATGACTGATGTATGCCCCACATCAAATGAGAATTTTTGCTTTAACCGATTTATCACATTTATACAATTGAACGTATTAGGGATTCAAATGAACTATGATACTCATCAATGATTAAAGTTTCAATGTACCATCTTTATATCAATATAAGGTAGACCAAAGGTCTCAATAAATGTTTCAACATATTTGGTTCATGAATAGATATTAATGGAACACAAGTTTAATCAAGTAATCAAAATGATTCAATGAATGAATGGTTATACAATGGGATAACACCCATAACATATTGACTATCATGTACTCACCTTATGAATCCTTTACTCCTAATTAGCACAAGCAAAAACAATGATCGTCCGGTTCCTCTTGTACTTTGTCTTTAGGTTCTACAAGAACCATACCAATTAATCACAATATAGATCATCATTTCCAACTTATCTATAGAACCAAGTCACATTCTAATCCCATACTTCTAGATTATACTTAGCATATAATCACATAATATCACTCTTACCCATCAAGACATAACATGTCAATACAATCAACAATTTAACAATCGATACACATACTTTTGTTATTGGGTCGAATAAACCTTGGACTAATGTCCAATTCCCTTTAATTATACTCCACATTGATCATTTATGTCAAGTTAGCATGCCAATCATTGAAATAAAAGTATGTTGAAATTGGGCATGCACAATTGGTACGCTCAGAGGGTCTGCCCGTACCCTAAGAAAACCAGGCAGAAACAATGGTAAGCATAGCAATACGGGCGTACCCTTGTTCGTACCCTATGGAAAGCACATAGAAGTAATGGTATGCCCATCAATACAGGCGTACCCTTGCCTGTACCAATTTATGGGTTGGATTTTTGGCAAAATCCTCCAAATAGCTTGAGAAGAAAATACCCATTTCATACCCAAAGCCAAATTACTACCAAAACTTGTCATGTATACAAAGTTAAACTCATTTTATCAACCAAAACTTAGAACAAACAATGAATCTTAAAAATCCATTTTTGATCAAACCCATTATCACCAAAATGAGAGAGTTTGAAACTCATTTTTTTTTTAAAAATCATTTCCACATACTCAACACTTCTCAAATCATGCTTACAAACCATCATCTAGATGCATTTTCTCAAAGAAAATCCTTTTTCTAGAAACCCATTTGGGTAAATCTCTTGAAAGAAAAAGAGAAGAAATTCTCAAAGCAAGCAAACACACAACACATGATCTATAGGAAGAAAATGGCTTAGATTATGGATGATTACCTTTAGAGCTTGTCAATTTGATGGTGTGATTTGCCTTGATCAAATGAAGAAAATGAAGAAAAGAAGAAGAAGAAAAGTTGAGAGCTTTTTGTGTTCTTGATAGCTTTTGAGAGAAATGAGAGAAAAAGATGATAGCTTATTTGGGTGTTTGACTTAGAATAGAT
>CATKHJ010560195.1:0-13346 GCA_949750685.1 Vernicia montana | reverse complement strand
TCATGTTTATGTATGTATATACAAAATGTTAGTTTTCCTAGCGTAAATATATGTTAAAACTATGAAGTTGAGTATGGGAGGTTCTGTGGAATGGTTGAAGTGAAGTGAGGTTATGAGATTGGTTTATTGGAAGTGTATATTTTTATGCAGGTTGTGATCTTGGGCTACTTGTGAATGAATGTGTTAAACATTCAGCTGTTATGCTGCTAAATTGTTAATTAATTGTCTAAGTTCATGGGTTCTACGGGTGTTTGGTGCCCTTACAGTTACCCATGCCCTAGGACTTTCGCGACTTTAAAGATGGGTCATGACATCACCAATTTGGAAAAATGATGAAGCAACTCTTGGAATAGCACGACTATTGGTGGCTGACCATGAAAAAGGATTACTTCAGTTATGCCAAGGGGTGCAAAGCCTATTAGAGACATGGATCGATTCAACTTGTTCCTGCTGATGAACTCCACTAGGTGATTAAGCCATGGCCATTTAGAGGATGGGCAGTGGACATCATTGGAAAAATATATTCACCATCTTCCAAACAACATTCTTTCATTCTAGTGGCCACAAACTACTTTTCTAAATGGGTTGAGGCTATTCCTCTGAAGATTGTGAACTAGCAGTTGGTCATTAAATTTTTCAAGGAATACATCTTACACCAAAGTAGTCTTCCTCAGACTACAATGACCGACCAAAGAACAATGTTTACAGGGGGAGAAGTCAAAGAATTCTGTAAAGAGTTCAACATCAAGCTAGTTCATTTAACGCCATACTATGCCCAAGCAAACGGACAAGCAAAAGCAACCAATAAACTAATTAAGTTGAACATTCAGAAAATGGTTGAAGATGACCATAGGGTTTGGCACGAGCTTTTGAGCAAAACTCTATGGGCCATCCGAACCACATTAAAGACAACCATAGGGGTAACACCATATAAGTTAGTCTACGAGCATAGCACGATAATTCCAGCCGAACTCAGGGTAAAATCCTTAAGGCATAAATTTCAAGATGAGATTACAGTCGATCAATATAACCAAGCGATGCTTAAGGAGTTGGATGAATTGGACTATGATCAGCTTGCTACTCTTCCGAATCCAAGCACGGAAGAAGCAAGTAGAACAGGTGTACAATAAGAGGGTTTGGCCTAAAGATTTTAAAATTGGAGATTTGGTATAGAAGGTTACACTACCAATAGGTTCTAAGACACCCGAACTAGGCAAGTGGTCGTCTAATTGAGAAGGTCCATTAGTTATTAAAGAAATCAACGAGAATAAAGTGTACAAACTCTCATATCAAGATGGCGAGCTGCATGATCGATTAAAGAAAGGCAAATTCTTAAAACCTTATGTGTCGTCTTTATGGGAAGGAATTGACCGATCTTTGTTTAAGCAAGTGTAATGTAAACCATGGCCGAGCTTTCTAGTGCACTCTGCCTTAGAAAGCCAATTGTAATTATCGGTTTTTATAATAGTCGATCCCATTTCATAATAAAGTTTCTTGCTTTTATATAGTTTGGTTGATTTGAAAATTTTGACCTTTTGTATATAATTTTCAATGTTTTTGTGTGCTTTTAAAAGTGTTTGACAACATAAAGCATCATCATCAAAACAAAAAGGTCGGCCTCATAGTCGCCAAATGATTAAAATCAAAATAAACATTTGTAAATTGTTCTAACATGGCTATTGCGCTTTTTCCGACAACTACTAACTCACTGAAAACTAGGAAATAGAGAAGGGTGGTTTGGCCTTAAAAGCGATTAAAGTTTCAAAGAGTATTTACATCAATATTGGCCGAAGTAAAATTATAAAACAAAAAAGAAGTGTTCAAAAATCTTGTTAATATTGTCTTGTTGGGTTCTGGCTTTATGAAGTTCGGGATCTAATTCTTGTAATGTTGTAGAAAAGGCCTTATTGGAAGTGCTAACAGCCTTAAGATCGGTTTTGGTCTTCCTCATAAAACTAATATTATTGTCCTTTCGCCGATCTATTTTAGCCACCGGGCTTTGAATTTGCGGATCTCGACCTGGAGGCATTGAATCTCATCTGTAAAATTCCTTTTTTGCTCGACTGAATGTTTATTTTGATTAGCAACCTTGACACCTGACCTCTTCAAGTTTTGGATAGAGAGATAGGCCTCTGTAATTTTTTTCAAGGCATGTTTATATTGGGTAACAATCATGTCAGCAGCTCAGTAATCTTTGGCGTAACCTTTGAGTTCTTTGTAAAGATCATCAATGGTTGCCTTGGCACTGATGTTGAAGTGATCGGAGGTTGCATGATCATGACCAAAAGCTAGAGATTCATTTAATTGGTAAGGCTGCATCATCCAACAATAGAGTTAAGCCACAGTCTCTAAATGAAGCCAACTTGTGCAAGTGGTGCTCAACCTCCCAGGCAAGATCAAGGGCCTATTGTACCTTAGAAGGTTCTAGAAAGGCCTCCTCAGCAGGTTTAGAAGATTCGGTGTTCACTCAATTGGGTTAAAGTTGGCAAAGAATTGAGAGACGTCATCCCAATCCTCATCCTATGTCAAAGATCGAATGTAAGAACATGAAACTGCCTGGAAGTTGCTCTTAAATACCAAACTAGGTACTTACCTTAGTTATGATCATATTGGTTCTGGTCTCCCCCTCAGGTTACATTGATAGAATGTCCTTTGTAGGCCGAACCTCTCTAGTCGTTATATGTTTGACTATTTGAGTTGGTTTGTGCTCAAATACAGTTTCCTTTGCCAAAAGAGATGGCCCTTCGCTGGTAGCAGAGGAAGAGACCGACTTGGAATAAGTTTTTTGAGAAGCATGTGGGGAGGGAACCTTGATCATGATCCTTGGAAGGGGCCTTGGTCTCTAAGACAATAATTTTCGACCAGCCTATAAGACGAACGGTACTTAGAGTTGGACATTGGGAAAAATTTAAATTAATTTAAGGAACCTTACCTTAGTTTTTATTCTTTTGGCCGGGGGTTTGGTTATGTGAAGCCTTTCTATTTCTCTCGGTATGTCAAGGATATCTTTGGGAATAACATCTACAAGATAATAGAAATCAGTCAATTATAAAGTTGTAAGAAAAATCACAAAAGGAAAGAATTCTATACCTAGCTGAACTAAGAGATGCTCATCTAAGAGCTCAAGCCAAAACCAATTGGTATCACTTGGCCAATCTTTAAGATAAGAGCAGGCCCACTTGACTCAATCTTTCTTTCTTCTTTCAGTTTGGCTCAAAGGTATTCCAGCTACACCAAAGGAAGCATTAGGGATCTTAGGCCAATTAAGGTGAGGAACTTTAACTAGGATCCACCCCGAACAAACAGTGGCCTCCTTAGTCGAATCTCGTCTATCCAGGAGTGATCTCTCATTAGTTAGAATTTTTTACCTCCTTTTGGTGATCTTTTTCCTTTCAATCCAGACCTTCTTATTGGCCTCGAGTTGAAGATCTGTTTGAATGGTTTTAATTTGCGGAAGCATTCTGTTCGGTTGCATATAATTATATTTAATGCCATAAAATTTCTTGAAAGTGAGGATATCACGAAGGTGTGTACCTTTAGTTTTGGCCGATCTAGAGCCCTACACAGCATGAGAAGAACCTATGTCAGATGCAGTGGACTTAGATACAAAAGTAGTGAAGTCTTGCTTTGCCCAAAATACATTTGCAAGTTCGGTCATCTTTTTCTTTACAAAGTCTAACCACTAACTTGAGAACATCTCAGAGCAATTGGTGGATGTTGGAAGGTCTTCCATGACAAACTTGGTCAATCTAGTTTCATTTAATTGATTGATTTCATGGATCAAGTCCAAGGAAATAAGGGGCCGAGTTGCATGCCCATCATTGGCTAAAAAAGCCAGGGGTAAGGGTAGACCTTGTGAAAGACCGAGTTGTCTGGTGCACATGTTAGAATGATATACTTCAACACTACACTTGTTATCTAACATAGTGTTGAAATATATATCCTAAGCTTATAAAATACTAGCCCAAGACTTGGCCCATTCAACTAGAACCGCTTCATTTTTAGTTGAAAAGTTGGTATATTTAAACTTTGTCCACCTATGACCAAATTGAGTTGGACAAAAGGGATAAAAGAGAGCCGAGTTGCGATGCTCGGTAGAGTAAAAGAAGGAAAAAACTTGCTTAAAATTTAAAATTTTGAAAGAGAGCTCCTGAGCCCAACGCCCATAATTAGGGATTTTGCTTAAGGAAGGTCTTATAGTATTTTGGGCAAGATCAGGGAAATAGGCTGGGAGCCACAGTTGAACCATCCACAATGGACAATAGATGGTTCCAAGAGATTGAGGCATGCCACCATGGAGAAAGGTAGGAATACCTCGGTATAAATGAGCAATAATATATGGGTTGAGTGCAAGTCATCAGCCATAAGTCAGAGCAATTGCAATTTTGACGTGCTCTTTGGTGACTTTTACTGAGGTTGTGCAGAAAATGAATTTGGACAACCAGTAGAGAAGAAAATATATATGTTCGTCAAAAGAGGGGTCGGGGTCATTAGTTCGGTTGTTGGGTAAGAAATTGTTGTAGTTGCATTCATTCTTGCCAAAAGCGAGGTCATCTATATTGGCTTCTATAGAAGCGTCAACAGGTTCACCTGAGAGTAAAACATTGAATAGGGCGACGAGATCGAACAGGGTAATGGACATAAGACCGAACCTAAAAGAAAAAAATTTACTTTTGGCTGACTAGAAGAGCAAAGCTGGAAATAATAGTTGTTTTTGGAGGTCGATCTTAATTAGAGAAAATTCTAAGTTTTGGATGCCTAGGGACTCCCAAGACTTTGAAAAGAAATGTTTGAGCTGATCATACTAGGCTATGTAATCGTCAGGAATGGTCGGCCACGATCTAGGTGCCTTGCCATGAATCCACAAATGAATAAATTTTTGTAAATTAAATATAGGGGCCGAATTCGCACTAAAAAGAAATTTTTCAAAAGAAGGCTTTCTTTCATTCAGGATCAGCCCTAAGACTATGCTAGAATTAATAGGGTTGAGTACCTTAAGAGAGATCGGCTCACCGAATTCGGCCATGGATTGGTAGGTTTGCTGAGGAGTGTTTAAAGAAACCTCTTTGCCTTTGGATTTGGTCATCCTACCCGAATTGTAACAAGGAATTAAAAGAAAGGTCGAACCTTATAAATAGAAAATAGGAAAATCTCAAAGTAAAAAAGATCAAATAGTAAAGAAGTTAAATGAAACTTACTTGAATCTTTGAGAGTTTTTTAAGAATGCTTGAAGGTTTGAAGGTGAGGAGCAGGCCGAACTAGAGAAAATTTCACCAAAGAGCACAGAAGGTAAAAGTAAAAAATAATGAACTCACCTCTCCCTTTTATAGGCCCCATTAGGCGGTTAAAAGAATAAGGAAGATGAAAAGGTGTGACGGTTCAGTTCCTTGGTTTTGAAATTCAAAAGTTTTTAACTGATTATAATGGCAAAATTGGAAGGCGAAGAGGCATGACGGTTCGACTACCCACATCGGTCGGCTTTTTAAAGGTGCAACCATTCATCTTCTTAAGACAAAAGGTTGCAGTGGACATTGTTGACGCCAACCCAATATTAGGCCCAATTATTGAAAGGCCTAATATTTAAACTATTCTTGTTATACTAAAAAAATTGTAAATGATCATTTGGGCCTGTTCTGTGCATGATAAACCCATTCGGATTGTAACTTCCTGCTAGGGTTAGGGTTTTATTTATTATGTAATTACTAATCTATCCATGTACAACCCCTATATATAGCCTTTTAAGTACTTTGTCCAAATTTTATCACTTAATTCGATACAAAACTAAATTCCCTCAAATTGCTTTGTGTGATCATCTTCTCGAATTAATGGCTACTGCCTATATATTGAACCTATGATTGACGGCTTTTGAGGTCTATATATCAGACCTCTGAAGTGACAGTTAATGGCGTTGGACACCTATATACCATAATTTCATGTTACTTTTCATGCACAGATCGCTAGGTTAAAGTTGACAGCGCTCTAACGCCTATATACAACAGATCTAGGTTACTTTTTGTAACACCTCAACTTTCTATTAGTCATATGTACCTAAGAATGTCATGAAATATTGTGTTATGTGAGAAAAAAAATGTGTTCAAAGTGGCATATGTGTCAAAGGTATTGTTAGATATGTATAGTGGATTCTAATTGTGTGTATACGTAATACCCCAGGTTCATACATAGGTTCTTTATATTTTTAATATGAGTTATAATTTATGTATTGTGTACATTTATGAACTATAAGTTGTTGATTATATGAATTTGGAGGTAGTTTATTGAGATTTGGGTTAAAGACTAGTGAATATGTTTATATTGGGTGATATAAGCAGGTCACAGCTGTAACCTTAGGAGTCACGGTGGTGAATGAGCTAAGAATTCTTGAATTTGGTTACTGGATGGGATTCAAGGCAGTGAATTGGAAAGTCACAGTCGTGATATCCACACAACAAAGAAAACAAAAGGATAAGGATGCATTTAATGCACTCAACTACCCCTCATCATATTTTTAAAGCTTAACCACCAAAAATTTTGGACATAACTATTTCTTTTCTCATTCTTCTTCATCTTTTCTCATTTTTTCTTAAATCTAAACATCTCTAGAGCTAATTTTTCAAGATTCTTCAAGGGGAGTTAAGATTTGGGCTTTGGAATTCAAGTGGAGTTCTTCTTGTATGATGATCTAAGTAATAAGGTAATAATGGTTTAAGTCTTCTCATATGATTTTATGTTAAGTTTGAGTTGGAGTTGAATTACAAATTGGTGTTTTAAGTTAGAATTTGATGAGTAGATATTTATATAGTTGATTTAATGGCTCAATTGAGCTTCATAATGTATGATTAATGATAAGATAGTAATGAGAAGGAACTTGGGATTTCAATTGAATCTAAGTTGAGATTAAGTTATTAGATAAAGTAATAGAGATTGTAAATTAAGATTAAGTGTTATATGGGTTTGTTTATATGTAATATGTTGATTGTAGAGAATAGAGAAGATCAAGAAGAAAATGAAGGAAGTGATGATAATCATCTATTTTATGTAAAGAAAGGAAGAATTTATGAGCATAGAAATGATATATTGGCAAAGTGAGTGAAAAATATACTATTATTTATTGTGTTTTGATTTCTTGAATATAATTCTTTGTAAACCACCCAAAGTATATTACATTTCTTTATGAAACCCATGACATTTGTGAATTAATCCATCGATCATTATTCTCTCATTTGTTCATTGTTATATTCTTTGTATTGATCCATTGAAATTTTCTTTCACTTGTTCAATGAGATTATATATGTGCTCATTGAAGCTTCTTGTTATTTGATTCATGAAGTTTCATATGTCATATTGATGTTTCCTTTCATTTGTCCAATAAGATGTCTCATGTGTTATCGAAATTCCATATATGTTCATTGAAGTTTCTTGTTATTTCTCATAATGTCATTTGCCTCATTGTCATTTGTTTCATGAATTTCATCATGTGATTATTGAATCTTTTTTGATAAATTATTGACAAGTTTCATTGAATCATTGGTATCATTGTTGCAAGTTTCTTAATCTCTTTAAATTAGATTTCATGATTCATTGAAGTCCCTTTTCATGGGCAACATGTGATATTGTACTTGATATGTCATTTAGATATTGATATGAGACATTCTGATTCTTTAAGCAGAAATCCCAACTGATGTGGGTAATACATCAGACTATGTGCACATGGGTAAACCTGCGGATAGGGTACATACATCTGAGCCTTAGCTAGGAAAGGTTATGGTTCTAACCATGAGACCTGGCTCGTCTCTTACTATTTCATGTGACATATGGGGAACATGTGTAATTGAGCCTCTGTTCCATATTTATATATGGTTATGAGACATGAGGGGAGCACACCGCTCCTAACTAGTCGATTTCTACGAAATCATATATTGATCCATATTTTCAAATGTGTTACATGTTATTGGATATCCATGATTTCATATGTTTATATGTTCATTGCCTCATATGTATACATGTTCTTTATTTCATAAGTTCATAAGTTCTTTTCCTTGAATGTTCATATGTCCATTACCTCATATGTTCATATACACATGTCAAAGAGTATATTGTTTCATATGTCCATATATTCATTGTTCCACTCATTCCCAAGTATATGTATAAAAGCTCAAGATACTTGCTAAATGATAAATATTAAGAAATATGTATTAAGAAAAGTGATTTAGATTATATATATATATATATAAATGATCAGGATATGTGTATAAGAAGCTAAAGTACATTTTAAAGTAATATATGTAAATCAAATATATATTATGTACTTGAAGTGATAAGAGTGAGTTGGTTTAGAAGAAGATTACTTAAGTATGAATCAAGATATGTGAATATATATGTATATGAATAAATAGAGGTGTATGATAAAGAGAAGTTTTCTAATTGAGGTTGCAAATTGTAAGTTGAGTTGAGTATGTGCATATGAAGTTTATCAAGAAATCATGTGATGATTTATTTATAAGGTACATAAGGTAAACTTAATTATTGAATTTACTTATGAATATAGGTGAATATGCTATGAAATTAAATATGATTAGTGGTGATATATATAGTTATGAGGAATGAGAGTAGTAAGAAGTAATTAATAATGAGTAAAAATATATATAACTATGATAAGAATAATAAATTAGTGCATTAAGGGCATTATGTGGTAAGAGAAATGTGTAAGGATTTAACATGGACTATAACAATGATTTGAAAAAAAAGGAGATTTTATTTATATAAAATTAAGTGATGCTGTGTTTGGTGATATATTATCAAGAGGAATGCATATTAAAATTGAAGCATCGTATAGTAGTAAAAGTGTAGTAAGTGTTTAAGTTTTGAAAATGTACAAGTATGATTGTGATGCATAAGTGACTTTAGTCAGTTATGTATATGATTTTGTTAATGGATCTTAAGCGTGAAAAGTTTTAATTATACATGTACGACTTGAGAAAGAGTAAAAGTAAGTGATCAGTAGAAGTAAATAAGTTGATAAAGAATAAATGAGAGTGATTAGATATTAAGTATTTAAGGTGTGCATGTACATAAGAGCATATTATAGGTAAGATAAAAAATAAAAAGAAATCTTTGCCACATTCATTGCCTTCACTTATTATGAAGAATTTATTGTTTCTATTTATTTTGAGAATCTATTGATTTCTTTTGTTACAAGTTCACATATGAGCCTGTGTCATTCTTGCAAGCTATCATTGAATACCAAACTACACAATTTATGATAGTATATTTTTTATTCACTGAATTATCTCACTAGTTGTGATTTAATATTTTTTTTAGGGGATTAATGGATTATGACAAGAGGTTCCTCAAGCATTTTGCTTCTTTTATGTAAATATGAAGTTTATTAAGAAATCATATGATGATTTATTTATAAGGTACATAAGGTAAACTTAATTATTGAATTTACTTATGAATATGGTTGAATATGCTATGAAATTAAATATGATTAGTGGTGATATATATAGTTATGAGGAATGAGAGTAGTAAGAAGTAATTAATAATGAGTAAAGATATATATAACTATGATAAGAATAATAAATTAGTGCATTAAGGGCACTATATGGTAAGAGAAATGTGTAATGATCTAACATGAACTATAATAATGATCTTAAAAAAAGGAGATTTTATTTATATAAAATTAAGTGATGTTGTGTTCGGTGATATATTATCAAGAGGAATGTACATTAAAATTGAAGCATCGTATAGTAGTAAGAGTGTAGTAAGTGTTTAAGTTTTGAAAATATACAAGTATAATTATGATGCATAAGTGACTTTAATCAGTTATGTATAGGATTTTGTTAATGGATCTTAAGCGTGAAAAGTTTTATAGAAGCAAATAAGTAAGTTGATAAAGAATAAATGAGAGTGATTATATATTAAGTATTTAAAGTGTGCATGTACATAAAAGCATATTATAGGTAAGATAAAAAATAAATAAATAAAAAATCTTTTGTCACATTCATTGCCTTCACTTATCATGAAGAATTTATTGTTTCTATTTATTTTGAGAATCTATTGATTTTATTTGTTACAAGTTCACATATGAGCTTGTGTCATTCTTGCAAGCTATCGTTGAATATCAAGTTACACAATTTATGATAGTATATTCTTTACTCACTGAGTTATCTTACTAGTTGTGATTTAATATTTTTTTTTCAGGAGATTAATGGATTATGACAAGAGGTTCTTCAAGCATTTTGCTTCTTTTGAGGGCTTTAATTTGAATGGTGAAGTTCTTAATATGTTATGTTCATATGTGTATAGTTATAGAATTGTTAGAGCTTCATGTGTGTAACTAAGATATATATGTTCATATGTATATAAGTGATGTTAAATGACAATTGTATATAATAAGATATGTGTTATAAGTATATAAATAAATTTTGAGAGTTGTAACTTGAACTGAAAATGTATGGATTATGTGGTATATGTCATGTGATAATAGGTTGAAATCCTGGGAGTGTGATGTGTTTGTATGCTGTTATTGATTAGTTGCATGATATCATCGATGATTGATAGCATGCATGAGTTATACTAGTGGTTGGTGTCCTTACGACTATCTATGCTTTAAAATCGTCGTGGATCAAAAGTTGGGTCGTCATACTTTTATCATTCAATTAATATAAAAATACCAAAAAAATATTAAAATCGGCGGACTGACAGTACTGAAATAGAAACCTAATTAAAATAATGTTAAAATTTGAGTTCTAAATTAATTAACTTATTAGGTTAATTATTTTAATGCTAACAATATGAATATGACTTTATAGATTGATACCTTAACTTTTCGTTAAGTTATGTTTGGATGTGCAGTCCCTAATTAATGTTACCTTCTTAAAAAGGAAGCAACAGTGATTGCTTTACGAGGCTCTTTTAATCGCTTTGTATAAAGGCTTAAAAGCCATAGCCAATTTGCGTACGATAAAGTTTTGAGAACATTTTTATGAAACTATATATTATATTCCGTTGGTACAAAGTTGACTATTCTTTTTCAACCAATTTAAAATTTAGTTCACTTTTTATCTTTAATTTTATAAAAAAAAATATTTATATTATACTTTGTTAGTTGTATTGATTAGCAGTATAATTAATGCATATATATTAAATAAAGTATATAAAATTAATGTGTTATTATTAAAGTAAATATATTTTAGGAAATTTATATAATATTAATTAATTTACTTAATATGTATGTAAAAGTAAAGTGAATTTTTAATTTATGACATAGAAAGTATTAATGTGTATCTGTGGGATTTACATTAATGTGTTCAATATTCAACTATGTGCACACAACACACTACATGATTTGTTTAATTTAATAGTAATTTACTTAGTAGAATATTGTATTTACAAATTTGTAATTCATTTCTTCCAATTATATATATATATATATATAAAATAAAAGTAAATATCCATAAGCACCAAACATGAAATTCACTTGAGCTTTCTCTAATATTTTTCAATTATATAGACAATATTTTTTTTATACTGTTAAGGAGGGAATTTGATATTGAATCAATTATCAAGTTGTATATGTCCTTACGGCTAAGTTAGAGCTAAATATGCAGTTCGTAAAACATTAAATTTTAATAAAAAATATAATAGTTATTTTAAATCATAAATAACTTTTTTTTTGTCTTAAGGTCTATTTGATAATTGTTCGTAATAGCTGATAGCTAATGATTGTTACCGATAACTGTTAACTGGTGGCTATTAGCTGATAAATGTTAAGTGTATAATAAAACTTTAGTGTTTGTTGCTGTAAAAATGTAAAATGACTATAAGGGTATTATTATTTTGAATTATAATGTGTTATGAAAATAAAAAATATTAATTAAGAAAATTATATTTAATTTGTATATATATTTATAATATTTTCTTAACATGTGAGTATAATAATTATTGTAAATATTATAAGTAATATTATAATAATTATTTATTATTTTTAAAATTATAAATAAAGATATCACATAAAAATTAATTTGAATATATAAAATGTCTATTTTTTTAGATAGGGAAATAAAATTTGATTGGCTTATTCTTCCTGCTTTGCTAAGAAACTGTATATGCTATGTGAATTGCTTGAGAATCCATTAATTATCTCTACTCCTTTAGAGGAAGAAATTGAAGTAAGAAATGTATTTTCTTCTTGTATGGTTAGGATAGCCGGTAAGAAGTTAAAAAAAATAAAATATTTCTTTTAGAGGTAGACCCCTTATTATTTAATTAATAAACAAAATAAAAAATAAAAAACGTCTTTATTTTTTTTGGGAGGTGAGGTCCTCCTTTTGGGGCCTCAGGCTAGAACTGAGTGTGAGTATTAAAAATTCCGAGATGAACCGAATAACCGAATTAAAAATATCTAGAATTTGATTGAATCGTTGACTTTTTAAATTTTTTCTAACCAAACTTGACTGAGTAAAATGTTTTGGTACAATTTTGAATATTAACATATATCTGGACCAAGAACCGAACCGAATTGAACCAAACATTACTAAATTGTATTAGACCGAAATAATCGAAGTTTTTTTTTTATTTTTTATTTATAATATATAAGTAATGCTAATTGAATAATATATAGATAATACAAAAATTATAAGATTATACATGACATTATACCAATTATCAAATTATATCAAAATTATATAAAAAGAAAATTTAGATAAATTATAAATGTATATACCTCAATTAAATATAACTATTGATATTTATACAACTTAATATTAGGTTCATTAAATTTGTATTAATGAAAAATTAGTAATATAATATGGATTAAGTTTTAATAATACTAAGATATAACCACTTATTACAATTAAACATTTTAAATTTACTATATATATGTTTTAGAAATTTTTTTTTAATATATGTTATGATTAATCAAGGAGTGAAAATAAGAAAGTACGATGTATTAGTATGTAAGTCGAGTAATATTGTTATTTTAATTGTAATTATATTCATGTGATACTAATAATGTTTTAGATTATAATTTTGTTAGTATTATATAATATAATATTCTAATTTTTAAAAATATTTTTTTATTAATTAATATTTTTGGGATACATTATCAATAAGAAAATATTTATAATAAGCTAATAGTTTGTTAAAAAAGTTAGAAAATAGTTATAAGAAATTATGTATTACCTTTAAGTAGTATATAAGTTAAGATTAAAATTATTTGAATTAAGTAAAATACAAATATAATTATATTTATATTATATTAATAGAATTTTTATAGTAATTCATCCAAAAAATTACAAATAATCATTAATTTATTAATATAATACTTCCCAATTATATAATTATAT